>SKCR01016267.1:0-83215 GCA_019454045.1 Zanthoxylum bungeanum
ACCCGAGTTGACCAAAAGTCCACGCCTTAAGAAATTAATTAAAAGCCCATTGGACTATAATTAAATTGACGTTGGACGTTAATCGGGCTTTGAGACCCGTAACGATTAAATTTGGAATTTATGTCGTAAAGGTTTATTAATAAGGTGTAATATTTAATTTGGAATTAAATAGTGAATTGAATTGGATTTAATTGTGTAGTTTAATTTAATTCAAGAATTCGTACTTTAAGTAGTTATTCGCAAAAACGAGTTTGACTCGAACAAAATCAAATCGTTGTTTGAACATTGGATGATCACTAATTATCAGATTAATTAATTTGATTAGATTGATTGATAACATGCTTGTGTGAATACGTGGTTGCGATGCATGAATAACGTATATCGAATGAATATTAGATGGGTGGGGTTAATTTTAGAAATTGTTGTAATAAATTTGGAATTTATTAATTGGACCTGCGTGTCCAGCCTTATTACCTCCTTATTTTTGTATTCTCTTCTCACCTATTCCCCTCAATGTTTATGAGGTTTCTTTAGAAGTGTAGTGTAACGGTAGAAGTAAATACTTGTGCTAGCGGGAGAGAGAAATGGAGAGATTTGATCTAGGATCAATGTGTAAAGTATCCATCCGCATATCATTATTATGCGTTTTATTATGTGTTTAGAATGCATGTTTAAGGGTGTATGATGATGAGACCTTAACAAAGATAATAAATTGGTTGCCAATTTGCACTCGAAAAACCCTCGCAAAATATTAAGCGTTTTTCCTTCCATTGAGTGATTCTCACTCAATATCTAAGACGACATTGGTTTGTTGGCCAATGTCAATGCCTTTGTCCGTCGAGGATGTGTTTGAATCACGTGAGCTTTGTTACATGTCAGTGTCTTGTCCAAGTTGTGGTTTGTTGGCCAAAGTCAATACCACTTCTTGTCCATCGACATTGATTACGAAGCTTTCCATGGTCATGGGTCGCGCTTAACTGGGATCACTAAGTTTGTTGTGCCAAAGCCAAGGCTTAGGTGATTCAGAGGAAAAAGGTTAGGTAATACATTGGATGTATTGGCATATATAAGATAATGTTTTGGACTTGGATGTCCCCCTACTGGATCTAGGAATTGGATTGGATCCAATCGATCTTAGAGATCTACCTAGTTAATTATCATACAATTTGTTGGCCAAAGTCATGATTGTGTGATATTTAACGGGATCCTAGCCCACTAGGAAACGCGGTTTCCCGAGTACTCGACAGAGGGTTAGAGGCTCGCCGAAAAATAGTGGGAGGCAAGAATTGAATTTGCAATATTCGTTCAATTACTCGCCATACGCGCTCAAATCAAATATCATTCTTCGTCAAATAAATTAAATGTTGGTTGGACTAATATTTAAACGTTGTTTTAATTAATAGTTGGACTATATTCAGACATTTCATTTATAGTTGATTATATAATTGGATTATAGTAATCAATGTATTTGATTTAATTAATTATATTTGATTGTATAGTTGGACTATATAATCATATAATAATAGTACCTAAATTGTTGATTAATAGTTGGACTATTAGAATCAAGAAATAATTGAAAGATTGAAATTTAAAACATAATCCTAGGGAAAATGTATTTAAATGGTTTAATTTTCAAATTGGGAATAAAATTTCAGGATGGTCCTGGAAAATAATAAGTTATTTTATTTGATAAAAAAATATATTAGGCCTAAGCCAGGAGTTAAGCAAATAGTCGAGCATAATCTTTGGAAGATTTATGTGATGATAACTTAATTGCTTAATCCATTATACTTACCATAGTAGACTCATTAATTTCTGAATCAGAACTAAGGATTAGATCCTTAAAGTATGATAAAGAAATTGAAGGATCTTCAAAGATCTATTTTAGATTTTAGAAGTACTAATATTGCAATAGTAAACTCTTGGAGAGTTAATGACTATTCTCAAGGAGACAAAGTAAAAGTTTGCAATTAGACAAGTAGAGCAAGTCGCACCTTAATTCGATATTCTAGAAACCTGAGGCATGGCCAAAGGCTTCTGGAATGTTGAAAAAGGGCAAAGGCAAAATCATTATAATCTTTTAGAAAGATAAAGGACATATCCCAAAATGTCTGCCTAAATGTGGCAAACGGGATCGCGGAAACGTGACTGCCGTTTGGACAAAGCAGACATGAAGGAATTGAAGAACGAGCAAGGCTCTGACTTCAAATATGTTTGTCAAGATTATGTCCACTACTAGTATTGAAATTGGATTTTAAATACTTAGTGTTTTACATAAATATATACTGATGTTCAGAATCTGCTATGAGCAGGATTAGGAAACTTTATAATGTAACTAGTTTGACTAGATACATTATCTATATATCAGTGTTTAACCCGCTGCGGGTGAACCTTTATATTCTAGAACACTAAAGTGTTTCATTATATAAAGATGATATTGAGATAAACACATTAGATGTGAATAACAGAATTTATATTTTGAATATAAATAATTCTCAAACGTATAACATGACAAACAAATAGCTCAAACTGATTTGATCAGAAGAAACTAATTGTGGCATTGTTGTCTGGGACACAATTAAACAAGAATCGTATATCCGTACTTTTGAAGAGCGAGTACCAGGACTAATTTGATTCTATTCAAATAAAGTCTATGAATCTATTTTATTGGGCAATGTGCCTAATGTTGGTTTCTATAATATGTCCCAAACAAAGATTAAGCATATAAAATACTATAAATGAATATATATAAAAGACTTGAAGCATGGCGGAATCATACTTACAAAGCTATGTGATGAAGAAGATGATCAAATGGTGGAAGCTCCAAGTGTTGGAAGATTCGGCCAAGAGGAGGAAGAAGACTTGAAGCTCCAAGCTTTTTTATCCAAGCTCTTTGATGGTTTCCCTATCACCTCCTTTGATCCCTTGCTTGTGCTAGCAAAAATGGAGAATAGAAGATCAAATCTTCCTTGCCCTTGTCAATGGTGATTCACGGCAATTGTGAGAAATTTGAGAGAGAAAGAGTTTTGTGTAATTGATTTTGTTTTACCAAAAATCAATTTATATTTATGCCATAATTTTATTAAATTAATAATAAATCTATGACACAAACCATGCAATGGCTTAGAGTGTCAAACACTCAAACTCCATGCAAAACTATTGAGTGTATTGTACACTATCACCATGCAATGCCATAGAGTGTTTTGTACACTATTACCATGCAATGTAATGACATTTGTCATGTGGGCCCCACACGTTTCCCAATGAAAGTGGGCCCACGTCCACTCACGCGTTCGGGTTGGATATTTCCAAAATACCGAACTTACGTCGCGACATTAATTCAATCGAATTTAAATAAATAATTGCGCCTAGCGAAATTATTATTTACGTCGCTAACGAATTAATTCTAAACTAACTCGTTTGCCCGAATTAAAATCTAATTTTAATTTCGCGTCGAAATCGAATTTCGATTATTATATCGAATATAATAATTTTGTCGATTAATTCTAAATTAATCGTTCTCTCTCTTAACTAGGCACTTTATCCGAGATAAAGTTTTCTCTCGCAATTAATCCAAGATTATTAAGTCCGAATCAAATATCATATGTGAATCTTCAGGAAGCGACCCAAGAGATCTCCGGATATTTTGGCAGTAAATCCGGTCGTCGGATAATCCGAACACGTACGTACCTCGTACTACGTCTTTACCGATTTACAAGACAAGGTTGGCTTCTAGCAAAGCGCCATGCCTACCCAATTCTCCAGAAATATTCTTATAGGAATATAAGATCTGTATCAAGCGTAGTATACCGTAGTATTGCGTACAACATCGATCCAGTATCGGATGATCACATGTTAGGCCTGGGGCTGGAGATGTGTCTGCCCCGTACGAAACATATATCGGACATCCAGCAACCAGTCTCTTTAAATCGGACAATCCGACCTGGTCATATTGTCCCGACGGTTGCAACCTTTTATAGAGTACTAGTTCTGTGTCCTGCGTGATCATCACCTTCATATGTCTGAAGTGATACTTCCATCTCGACATCACATCCAGTACACTACGATTCTCGATAAACCCAGAAGAGGTGTACACATAACCGGTTAAGGTCCCCAACCACCAAAACCAAATTTTACCGATTGTCGCAAGTACTAGCGATGTAAGTCTCAGGTTAAGACCATATACACCTACCGTGATGCGGCCTCCCATAGACACGCAGACATACTACCAATGGGATTCCGCGGGGTCTATCCAGAGCGAAGCTGTTTTACGTACCATCGGTAAAACACAACCTCCTATCGCACTTGCATAAGTATCCAATACTTAAATATATGAGAACTATGCCATTGTGCCCTCACAACGTGCACAAGCGCAATACTAGTCTATTCCGCATTATCGATGTCCGATCTCAATAATACTCCGACTAGGGATATTTAATGATTAAACCTTTATGGATTGATACTGTCTCATATCATCTCAATCCGGTATTAATCATATGGACTTTCATTCACACTTTATATATCAAAGTAAATAATATTACAAAACGGCAAAAGGCAATTTCATTATCACATAGTTAATTTTGTACAATAATACAATATCATTTACAAACAGTGACGCTATGGGACATAATGTCTAACAATCTCCCACTTGGCCTATAGCCAGTCACTCAAGCATCTAATACCCGAACTATGTATGTGTCGTTCGAACACTTGCTGAAGAACAGCCTTCGTCAGCGGATCTGCAATGTTTCATCTGATGTGACCTTTTCGACCTTTACATCGCCACGATGTATAATCTCACGAATCAGATGGTAACGTCGAAGAACATGCTTGGACCGTTGATGAGACCTTGGTTCCTTAGCCTGCGTTATAGCCCCGTTATTGTCACAATACATTGGAACGGGCTCTGCTGCTAACGGAACTACTCCTAATCCGATTAGGAACTTTCGGATCCAAACTGCCTCCTTTGCTGCTTCAGATGCAGCGATGTACTCCGCTTCTGTTGTTGAATCGGCAACAATATCTTGCTTGGAAGATTTCCAGCTCACTGCTCCGTTATTCAACAAAAAAAAAAAGTACCCGGATTGTGACCTGTAGTCATCCTTGTCGGTTTGGAAACTTGCATCGGTATACCCCAGATGGTAAGCCTAGCTTTGTACGTTTGTACGTTGCCATCCATGTCGGTCTTCTTCTTGAAGATCCATCTGCATCCAATAGGCTTTACGCCTTCTGGTGCATCAACCAGTGTCCAAACTTGGTTGGCGTACATGGAATCCATCTCGGACTTCATGGCTTCTTGCCATAAAGCGGAATCGATATTTTGTATCGCTTCCTGATACGTAGCCGGCTCATTATCCTCAATAAGATTAATATCTATATGAGGTGAGATCAGGAACCCATACCTCTCAGGTACTGTTCTGACTCTCTCCGACCTACGCGGTCCTTGTGTATGTGAAGTTTGTGGTACAGACTCATCCCGGACGGTCTGTTCTTGTTCCGTCGTTGATTCATTGCCAGGAACAGTATCACTACGATCTTCATCGAGTTCTACTTTCCTCCCACTCACCACTGCATTTATAAAATCCTTTTCAAGGAAAAATGCTTGTAGAGCAACAAATACTTTGTTCTCTTGTGGGGTGTGATAGAAGTAATATCCTTTGGTTTCCCTAGGATATCCTACGAAAAGGCATTTATCAGATTTGGGTTCAAGTTTGGTACCTTCCAAACGTTTACATATGCCCAGCATCCCCAAATCTTCAGGAAAGAGAAACCTGGTTTCTTTCCTGTCCATATCTGATACGGAGTCTGTTCGACAGACTTCGACGGTACCTTATTCAAAATAAGTATAGCACTGTTTAATGCGTATCCCCAGAAGGATATTGGTAGCTCAGTTCGACTCATCATTGACCTTACCATGTCCAACAAGGTGCGGGTTTCTCCGTTCGGACACACCGTTTAATTGCGGTTGTTCCAGGAGGAGTCCACTGTGAAAGAATACCATATTCTTTCAAGTAATCTTGAAACTCATAACTTAAGTATTCGCCACCACGGTCTGACCGTAATGTCTTAATACTCTTCCCTGTTTGTTTCTCCACTTCGTGTCGAAACTCTTTGAATTTCTCAAAAGTTTCCGACTTGTGTCTCATAAGATACACATAACCGTAACGAGATGCATCATCTGTAAAAGTTACGAAGTAGTGAAATCCACACTCTAGCCCTGGCTAGACCTGGGCCCCGCATACGTCAGTATGAACGAGAGCCAACAGTTATGTGGCACGTTCACCTTTACCGCTAAAAGGTGATTTAGGCATTTTGCCTAAAAGACAGATTCGCAGACGTCATATGAATTGAGATCAAATTCGTCCAAGTACCCACTCTTTGAAAGTGTGGATATGTGAGTCTTGTTGATGTGTCCTAGACGACAATGCCACATATAAGCTTTCATCTTTTAGATTACTCCTTTTGAGCCTTTTGTTTGTCATTTTAGGAGATTCATTTATATTCAAAATATAAAGACGTTATTTGCAACAGCTGTGCAAATTTCTGTATCACTTTTTATAAATAAACACCCGTGTTTCTGAATACAAAAGTGTAACCCTGCTGGGTTAACAAGGAACAGATATAATATTCCTAGTTAACTAGGTACAAAATATAGTTCAAAAGTTTAAGTACATGCCCTGAGGGCAGTTCTAAAACAAAAGTTCCCTACGGCCAAAACAAGCAACAAGGTGTTCCGTTTCCGACCCGTAGATCCATCTCCCCTGACGCCAGAACCCCCTGCTATCCTGTAGATCCTGCACATCAGTACAAATATGAGCACCACAACCAGAATCAAAAATCCAATTTTTAAAACTAGAAGTATTCATATTTATCTCAATAACAAACATACCAGAGGCGATGGCCTTGCCAGCCTTGATATCCTCCCTCTGCCCTTGCTCATTCGGCAGTCACGTTTCCAGTGACCCCTCTTGCCGCAGTTGAGGCAGATTTCGCGAGATTTGTCATTTGGCTTCCTAGAAGCCACTGTCAACTTGTCTTTGCCCTTCTTCTTGAAATTCTCTTCTCGCAACACTCCAATTGCCTGGCCCAGCCCTTGGCGCATGAGAGGTCGATGCAAAATGCGCCTCGCGCTTGCTCCCCTTTAGGAGTTCCCTTTCGGACTCCTTCATCAGCACGGACAACAACTCTCCAAAGGTGTCGTCAGTACCATCAACTTATAGTTGATGAGGATTTGTTCCAAGTATCGGGCAGCGATTGTAATAGCATATCAATCGTCAGCTCTGCCGCCTCCAAGACAATGCCCATCTTGGCCAACTATTCGATGTTTAGCGATCATTTGAGTCCCGTGGACCTCAACTGATGTGCCATCTGTCATCCGGGAGCGGAAGAGTTTCCTTACTAGCCTCGTACCTCTCCATCCGCTTGTTGGGGCGGTGGAAGATCACGGCAATCTTGCCATCATGTTATAGGGATCCAAGTCCCTATTCTAGCGTCTGAAATGCTGGGTCATTGCAGCTAGCATAACTGACTGAGCTTGGTCACAATCATCACTATGAGTCTTCCATAACTCTAGCTCCAGCGGCTCAGTGGGTTTAGGCGGGAGAGGCCTCTGAATAGTATACAGTACCCTCTCAGCCCCAAGCACTATCTTGAGGTTCATTTCCCAGTCGGCAAAGTTTGTCCCTTTGAAGACATTATCGCCCATGATTATGTCGCGATATTACCTTTGCCAGTCATCTTGACAACTATAGTCCAACTATAAAGTCAACGATGTTATGGGTACAGTCAAACTGTTACAAGTAAAATAACAATATATTAGTCCAACTAATTATTTAAAATATTGACGAAATAATTTTGAAAAATACGTAAGGCTAAATATCTGAACGAAATAGCAAATTCAATAATAGCCTCCCACTATTTTCTTCAAGTCTCTAACCCTCTGTAGAGAACTCGGGAAATCGAATTTCCTAGTGGGCTAGGATCCATTAAATAACACACAACCTTGACTTTGGCCAATAAAAATTGTATGCTATTTAACTTAGGTAGATCTCCATGATCAATTGGATCTCATCCAATTCCTAGATCCGGTTAGGTGGACATCCAAGTCCGAAACTATGTATAATGTCAATGTATCCAATACATTTTCCTAACCCTATCCTCCGAATCATCTAGGCCTTGGCTTTGGCCAAAAACAAACCTAATGATTCCAGTTAAGCGGGACCCATTGACGAGGAAGTTTCGTAATCAATGTCATTGGACAAAAATTGATCTTGACTTTGGCCAATAAAAATCACGATTTGGACAAGACACTGATATGCAACAAAACTCTCATGATTCAAGTACATCCTTGATTGACAAAGGTCTTGACTTTGGTCAAAAACAAACCAATGCCAACTTCGGATCTTGAACAAGAACCATTCAATGGAAGGATATTTGCTTAATATAAATTGAGGGATTTTCGCGTAATTGGCAACCAATTTTTTATCTTTGTTAGGTCTCATCATCATACACCCTTAAGCATGCTTCTAAAACATCATAAAGCGCGTAAAGTAAATTAATAGTAATATGCGGATGGATATATAAACAACTTGTTCCTAGAACAAATCACTCCCTTTCCTCTCCCCGCTAGCACTATTCTACTACTACCCAATTACATAATACAATAAGAGAAACCTCATTTACATTGAGGGGAATTAGGTGAGAAGAGAATACAAAGAGATAAAGAGATAAGGCTGGACACGCAGGTCCAATTTATAAATTCCAAATTTACAATAATTTCTAAAATTACCCTTTCCCTTCTAATATCCATCCGATATACACTATTCATCATCACATACATATATATTCAAACAACATCTTCTACAACCAATCTAATCCAATTAATTAGTCTTTGTTTAAGTGATCATCCAATGTTCAAACAAACGTTTGATTTTGCGCGAGTCCAACTCGATTGAGAATAAGTACATAAGGTACGAATTCGCGAATTATATCGAACTACTAATTAAATCTAATTTAATTCGTATTCAATACTAATTCAATTATTTAATTCCAAATTAAATGTTTACACTTTTAATGTGCTTTAAAGACTTAGATTCTAAATCTAATTCTATTGGGTCTCAAAGCCCAACTAACATCCAATGTTTAATTTAATTCAAGTCAAATGGGCTTTCAATTGATTTATTAAGGCTTGGGCTTTGGTCAATGTGGGTCAAACCCAATTACCAAGCCCAAATTAAGGAATCACCCTTAAAAGCCATAAAACCAATTTTAAGCCCATAAGGCCCAATTAAATTATTAAAGCCCATTATATTATATTTGGACTTAATGGAGTGATTTAGGCCCAAATTGGATCCAATCCATTTGGCCCAAATCTACTTGGTCCAACCAAGCCCATTATGCCCAAATACAATATTAAAAGCCCAATTCACCAATTAAGCCCATTAATTAAATTTTAATATTCCAAACATTAAAGTCCAATTAATTAAAGTGTAATACCAAGATTAATACATTAAACCAAATATTTCAAAAATACCCATTTAATTTATTAATCATGTATTTTTCAAAATAAATGTCCAACATTAATTTTATCAAAAAATCAACTCCATTTCATGTCCTTGTTGATTCGGCCAAGGTGAGTTTTTGTGTCGATTTGTTTTTCAATCCGATTGAATTACTAATCTACGTCCCGTATACGTTCTAAGTCATCCAATGATCTTAAACACAAAAAATTCCAATACATCAAATGTAACATCACATTCGGCCAAGGCATAGATTTGGGGGAAAAATCATCCAATGCATTTTTCATAAAATTTATTTCATATTATGTCATAAACATACATATAAGCATACTCATTCATCAATTTCACAAGAACATGCTTCAATCAATTTTACCCAAATTTTACCTAAAGTATTTCAATGCTTAAACAGCTCAATGATACCATTGTGGTTTCTATAATATGTCCCAAACAAAGATTAAGCATATGAAATACTATAAATGAATATATATAAAAGACTTGAAGCATGGCGGAATCATACTTACAAAGCTATGTGATGAAGAAGATGATCAAATGTGGAAGCTCCAAGTGTTGGAAGATTCGGCCAAGAGGAGGAAGAAGACTTGAAGCTCCAAGCTTTTGTATTCCAAGCTCTTTGATGGTTTCCCTATCACCTCCTTTGATCCCTGCTTGTGCTAGCAAAAATGGAGAATAGAAGATCAAATCTTCCTTGCCCTTGTCAATGGTGATTCACGGCAATTGTGAGAATTTGAGAGAGAAAGAGTTTTGTGTAATTGATTTTGTTTTACCAAAAATCAATTTATATTTATGTCATAAAATTTATTAAATAATAATAAACTTATGACACAAACCATGCAATGGCTTAGAGTGTCAACACTCAACTCCATGCAAAACCTTTGAGTGTAATGCACACTATCACCATGCAATGCCTTTGAGTGTAATGCACACTATCACCATGCAATGCCTATCAATTAAATAATGCATATAATGACAAGTGTCATGTGGGCCCCACACGTTTCCAAATGAAAGTGGGCCCACGTGCACTCACGCGTTCGGGTCGATATTTCCGAAATACCGAGCTTACGTCGCGACGTTAATTAAACCGAATTTAAATAAATAATTGCCCTGGCGAAATTATTATTTCGTCGCTAACGAATTAATTCTAAATTAACTCGTATGCCCGAATTAAAATCTAATTTTAATTTCGCGTCGAAATCGAATTTCGATTATTATATCGAATACAATAATTTATCGATTAATTCCAAATTAATCGTTCTCTCTCTAAATTAGGCACTTTATCCAAGATAAAGTTTCTCCGCAATTAATCCAAGATTAATTAAGTCCGAATCAAATATCATAAGTGAATCTTCAGGAAGCGACCCAAGAGATCTCCGGATATTTTGGCAGTAAATACGGTCGTCGGATAATCCGAACACGTACGTACCTCGTACTACGTTCTTACCGATTCACAAGACAAGGTTGGCTTCTAGCAAAGCGCCATGCCTACCCAATTCTCCAGAAATATTCTTATAGGAATATAAGATCTATATCAAACGTAGTATACCGTAGTATTGCGTACATCGATCCAGTATCGGATGATCACATGTTAGGCCTGGGGCTGGAGATGTGTCTGCCCCGTACGAAACATATATCGGACATCAAGCAACCAGTCTCTTTAAATCGGACAATCCTGACCTGGTCATATTGTCCCGACGGTTGCAACCTTTTATAGAGTACTAGTTCTGTGCCCTGCGTGATCATCACCTCCATATGTCTGAAGCGATACTTCCATCTCGACATCACATCCAGTACACTACGATTCTCGATAAACCCAGAAGAGGTGTACACAGAACCGGTTAAGGTCCCCAAACCTAAAACCAAAGTTTACCGATTGTCGCAAGTACTAGCGATGTAAGTCTCAGGTTAAGACCATATACACCTACCCTGATGCGGCCTCCCATAGACACGCAGACATACTACCAATGGGATTCCGCGGGGTCTATCTAGAGCGAAGCTGTTTTCCGTAGCATCGGTAAAAACCAACCTCCTATCGCACTTGCATAAGTATCCAATACTTAAATATATGAGAACTATGCCGTTGTGCCCTCACAACGTGCACAAGCGCAATACTAGTCTATTCCGCATTATCGATGTCCGATCTCGATAATACTCCGATTAAGGATATTTAATGATTAAACCTTTATGGACTGATACTGTCTCATATCATCTCAATCCGGTATTAATCATATGGACTTTCGCCATTTATATATCAAAGTAAATATATTACAAAAATGGCAAAAGGCAATTTCATTATCACATAGTTAATTTTGTACAATAATACAATATCATTACAAACAGTGACGCTATGGGACATAATGTCTAACAGTTGGACTGTATTATAGTTGATTATATAATTGGATTATAGTAATCAATATATTTGAATTAATTACTTTCAATTTTCAGTTGATTTTATAATTGGATTATAGTAATCAATGTAATTGAGGTTAATTGATTAAATTATATTTGATTGTATAGTTGGACTATAATAATCAATATAATACATAGTACCCAAATCGTTGATTAAATAGTTGGACTATTAGAATCAAGATAAATGAAATATTAGTGTTTAAAACATAATCCTATGTGAAAATGTATTTAAACGACTATATTTTAAATTGGGAATGATTTCAGGATGGTCCTGGAAATAAATAATAAGTTACTTTATTTGATAAAATAACATATTATGCCTAAGCCAAGAATTAAGTAAATAGTAGAGCATAATATTTGGAAGATTTATGTGATGATAACTTAAGTGCTTAATTCGATATAGTTATCATAATCTATGTTTAGATTTAAGAAGTTTTAAAGTTGCAATAAATGACTCTTGGAGGGTTAAAGACTATTCTCGAGGAGATAAAGTCAAACTTTGCAATTAGGTAAGTGGCGCAAGGCACACCATACTTCAATATTCTAGAAACCCAAGGCTTGGCCAAAGGCTTCTGAAATATTTGAAAGGGCAAAGGCAAAATCATTATGATCTTCTGGGAAGATAAATGACATATCCTAAAGTGACTGCCGTTTGGATATGGCAGACACGAAGGAGTTAAAGAAAGGGCAAGGCTCTGACTTTAAGAATTTTTGTTAATATTATGTCTATTACTAGTATTCAAATTGGATTTTAAAATACTTAGTATGGTACATAAATTATATGGATTGATGCTCAGAATCTACTGTGAGCAGGATTAATCTGTGAATTGGAAACGGGACGAAAGTCGCTGTTTCGACCGTAGAATCCTAAGTTTAGGAACTACCTTTTGGGTATGTACTTAAATTAGGAACTGTTATGATGTAACTAGTTTGACTAGAAACATTATCTTTATATCAGTGTTTAATCCGTTACAGATAGACCTTTATATTCTAGAACACTAAAGTGTTTCATTATATAAGAATGATATTAAGATAAACACATTAGATGTGAGTAACAGAATTTATATTTTGAATATAAATAATATCTCAAATATAAAACATGACAAATAAATAGCTCAAACTGATTTGATCAGTTAAGAGACTTATTTGTGGCATTGTTGTCTGGGACACAATTAAACAAGACTCGTATATCCACGCTTTTGAAGAGTGGGTACTAGGACTAATTTGATTATATTCAAATAAAGTCTACGAATCTAGTTTATTGGGCAAAGTGCCTAAAACACTATTTACTTGGTAAAAGTGCTAATGCCACCGATCTGTTGGCCCTATTCATAGTGAAGTAAGTGGACCCATATCTAGCAATGCTAGATGTGAATATGAATATTTCGTGACCTTAACGGATGTGGCATCACGTTATGGTTATGTGTTTCTTTTGAAGAATACAAATCGATAACTTTTAGAGTTTCGACACGAAGTAGACAAACAGATCGTCTAAAGTATTAAACCGTCGTGGTAAGACCGTAATGGAAAATACTTAAGCATTAAGTTTCAAACATACGTGAAAGAGTATAGTATTCTTTCAATGAGGACTCCTCCCGAGACACGTCAGTTTGACTGTGTGTCCGTACGGAGAAATCGAATTTTGTTGGACATAATAAGGTTAATCATGAGTCGCTCTGAGCTACCATTTCCTTCAACGGATATGCATTAACAGTGCAATACTTTTTAGAATAAGGTTCCATAGTAATCTGTTTGACAATATCATATTAGATATGAACGGGAAAGAAACCGGGTTTTCTCATTCCTGATGATTTGGGTATGTTAGGCATATGTTTGGATGATACCAAACTAAAACCCAAATAGGATAAGTGCCAATTATAGGATATCCTAGGGATACCATAAGTATAGTACTTATACATCTCACGAGAGAACAATGTTATTGTTGCTCACCATGCGGTTTTCCTAAGAGGAATACCGATATGCAGTGGTAAGTGGGAGGATGGTATAACTCGATGAAAATCGGAGTAATACTGTTCAAGGCACGAAATCCTTAATGGAACACAAATAGTTCATCAAGGATGAAACTATTACCATTAATCTTCGAATACACAAGAACCGCGTAGATCGGAGAGAATCAGAAAACAACCTGGGGTATGGGTTTCTGATCTCACCTCATAAAGATGTCAATCTTGTTGAGGTAGACCAACCGACTACGTTTGAGGAAGTGATACAAGGTATCGACTCCATTTTATGGCAAAATGCCATGAGTCCAGAATGGATTCCATGTATACCAACTATGTTTGGACACTAGTTGATGTACCACAAGGCATTATGCCTACTGGTACAGTATAAGTCTTCAAGGAAGACATACATGGATGGCAACATACCAACGTACAAAGCTAGGCTTTTAACGAAAGGTATCGTTATCAACATTGTGTTGATTACGGTTCAACCTTTTACCTGTTGCCACGGTAAATCCATTTGGATGATGCTTGCTGATACTGCATATTTCATTTATGAAATATGTCAGTTAAAGATCAAAATCGCTTTCCTTAAACGGAAACCTTTTGGAGGATGTTTATAACATCCTGACGATTTTGTCGTATCTAAACCAGCAAACTAGGTTTGCGGGTTGTTCGATCCATGTTTGGATTGAAGCAAGCATAAGGTTCCAGGAGCTGACGTTTTGATGTAATCATAATGGTGTATGATTTAATACAAAACGAAAATAATTCTTGTGTATATAAGGAGGTTAGTGGGAGCGCACTGACAATGAATGTCCTGTATAAAATAATGATAATATATGTCATTTCTTGGAAATGATATTCCCATAAAACAATCGGCGAAAGCTTGGCTTTCGAGATAATTCTCCGTAGAATTCTTAGGAGTAACAACCTTTATTCTAGGAATAAAGATCTATTGGGATAGATTTAAAGTTGTTAACACTCTCTGAGAAATTGTACATTTAAAATGTACGTGACCTGGTGTCTCATACGCTTTGAGCATATGGAGACACAATCAGACCAATCCGAGTGATAGTCACTGGATTGAAGTTAAGAACATCTGTTATTATCTTAGAGAACTAAGGATGCTGTCTTAGTCTATGGAGAATGAGAACTTGAAGTGACTGGGATCGCTGTAGCAAGTTTCCAAACCGATAAAGACGACTATAAGTCGCAAACGGTACTATAAAGTTTGAATAACGGAACAGTGAGCTGGAAATCTTCCAAGCAAGATACTGTTACCGAATAAACAACAAATGCGGATTATTGCTGCAGTTGAGGCAGCAATAGAAGCCATTTGGGTCGATAATAAATCTAATTAGATTAGATATATTTCTGTTAGCGGCTGAGCTAGGCGTCAGCACAGGCTAAAGAATTAATAGTCTCATCAACGATCCAGATATATACTTCGATACTCATCTGATTCGTTCGGATCATACATCGTAGCGATGTGATGATCGAATAAATTGAATCAGACGATAATCATGCAAATCCGCTGACGAAAGCTTTTCTCAGCAATTTGAGCCAACCGTACATAGTTCGGGTGTTAGACACTCGAGTGACTGGCTATAGGCCAAGTGGGAGATTGTTGGATAATATGACCTATAGCGTCACTATTTGTACAGATCATGGTGTTGTTGTACAAATTAACTATGTGACAAAGGAGATTGCTCTCTTATCATTTGTGATTAGATCACCTTAGATGTATAAATGATGAGAGGTCCCTATGATTTGTTCCTGGACGGAGAATGATATGAGACAGTATCAGTCCACGTAGGATAAATCATTAAATATCCCTAGTCAAAGTATTATCGAGATTGGACATCGATAAATACGTAAAAGACTAGTATTGCACTTGTGCGCGTTGTGAGGGCACAACGGCATAGTTCTCATATATTTGGGTATTGGATACTCATGCAAGTGTAATAGGAGGAGGTTGTGTTTCACCGATGGTACGGGAAAAAGCTTCGCTCTAGATAGACCCCCTCGGAATCCCATTGGTAGTATGACTGCGTGTCTATGGGAGTCCGACATCAGGGTAGGTGTATTTGGTCTTAACCTGAGACTTGCACCGCTAATACTTACGACAATCAATATATTTTGGTTGAGGTCGTCCAGGGCTTTAACCGGTTCTGTGTACGCCAATACTGGGTATATTGAGAATCGTAGAGTATTGGGTGTGATGTCAAGACGGAAGTATCACTCCAGTCATAGTGGAGATGATGTCACGTAGGATACGGTATTAGTGCTCTTAAGTGCTGCGCGTCCATTGGGATATTATGACTAGGTCATGTATATCCGATTATAGAGACTAGTTACCAGACATCCGATATGTGTTTCGTACGGGGCAGACACAACTCCAGCCCCAGGCCTAACACGTGACCATCCGATACTAGATCGATATGCACTATACGATGTATACTACGCCTGATATAGATCGTTTATTCCTATAAGCATGGTTCCGGAGAATTGGGTAGGCATGGCGCCTTGCTAGAGGCCAACCTTGTCTTGTAAATCGGTATAAACGTAGTACGAGGTACTTACGTGTTCGGATAGTCCGACGACCGTATTTACTGCCAACATATCCGAGGATCTCATGGGTCGCTTCCCAATGATACACCGATGACGTATGACTCGCATTATATATTAATCTGGAATTAATTAGAAGAGAGAGAGAATTAATCTAGGATTAATAACAGAGATGTTTTATCTAGGATAAAATATCAACTTAAAGAGAGAGAACGATTAATTTGGAATTAATCGATAAATAATATATTCGATATATTAAACGAAATTGGATTTCGATTAGGAATTAAAATTAGATTTTAATTCGGGCACTTGAATTAATTTAGAATTAATTCTCGAGCGACGTGATTAGTAAATTGGATTTATTAACGAGGCATCGGAAAAATCGTAATTTAGAATTATCGAAACCGAGCTCGGAATGTGTTTGCGAAGTTACGTCGATTTTGAATCACGTGCCGCAAGTCGCATCGCAAATCATATCGCAAGTCATAAAAGTCAAATCACTTTTTGGAAAAGTAACTATGACTCTTTGACTTTGACCTTGGAAATTTTGGAGGGAAATTTGGGGGGGAAAAGCCTTTTAACCTTTTTGGAAAAAGTGAAAGCTTTTCCCTTTCACCTTTTACCAAGGGTAAAAGAATATTAAAAGGTGTAAATCATTTTAGCTTTTTAAAAAGGCATAAATAAAATGGTAAATCATTTTAGTATTTTTTGGAAAAATATATAAGTGATATGTTTTACACCTTTTAACCTAACCCAAAATCATTTTCTCTCTTCTCTCTACCACTCTCAAGTTCACGCCCAAGGCAGTGAACTGCCCTAGGTTGGCCGAAAATGATGATCCATTTTTGAGGGTTTTGTGGCAAAATCCAAGTGCTAGCACACTCCTAAGAGGTATACGAAGGTGTTAGGGAAAGTCACCCACGAGCCGGGAATCAAACGACGAAGATTCGGAGCTCAAATTCATGAAGCAAAACAGAAAAACCAAGACAGTGGACTGCACACTGCAGTTGCGTTTTTTGAGGCAAAATTAGTTTTATTTGTTGCCGATTCGTCTCAACCGATCATTGTAAGTATTCCGCAACTTCTTTGATATGTATTTCACACATCTTCATGCTTGTTTGATGATCTTGGGACCTAGAATAAAACTAACACGATGTACCACTCCGGATAGCCCATGGTGTTTGGGCCATAACTTTCTCATATGAACTCCGAAGTTTATGAATTTATATCGCCAGAAAGCTGAGATCTAGATCTACAACTTTTGCTTTAAATATTTTTCCAAATTCAAAGCAGCAATAGGTTGAAAATATATATCAAAAATTCAGATGAATAGTACGTGAGGGTCATTCTAGTAAATTCTCAAAGTTTCTATAAATTTCTAAACTCTTCTATAATTTTATCAATTTCCAATAACCTCTAGTATAAAAAGGGGATACTATTCAACATTTCACAAAATTAGAAAATAGAATGAAGAGAAAAAGTGGAAGAGAAAGAAGAAGGAAGAAAAAGGAGAAAGAATATGAAAGAAATGAGAGAATGAAGAATAATGAAAGAGGATGAGACAAATACCATTCCCCACAAGCTAGAAGGAAGATTGACAATCATTGAAAGCTTGGAGAAATGATGGAAATCAAAGGAAAATAGGTAAGAAAAACATGACCCAAATTGTGATACATTGAGTTTTAATGATTTGATAATAGAAGTGATGGAAATCAAAGGAAAATAGGCCAGTGACATTCAAACCAGTTGACTTTAGGGCACTAGGTGTTAAGACCCCCCTACAGACATAATTACTCGGACTTCAAATATATATATATATATATATATAAATATATATATATATATATATATAAATATATATATATATATATATTATATATATATATATTTTACATCCTTGATCCATGTAGCGAGCTTTGGGTCAGTGACTCCCAAACCAGTTGGTTTTAGGGCAATAGGTGTTAAAACACCCATATGGACTTAATAACTCGAATCTCAGATGGTTTTTTTTTCCATCGCTTTTTTTAAGATGCTTCCTCCAATTAAACTAGAGCACTGAATATTACAAACTTTTCAATTACAACTCATGTCCGTATGTTACCATGTATGTTGATAATACCTGTCAACTGAGCATATGAAGATTCATTTTAGTCAGTATTATGGAGAATTCACAAATTAATTAATTCAAAAAGAAATAAACAAAAATTAACTTGTTCCGAAAAAGTTGAGATACGTCTCACGAGTGGAAACTCCTTACACAGCTATCTCACACCAATTTCACCCGATTAATCAAATTAAAAACATAAAACACAAAATATTTTTTTGATTTTTGTAAAAATTTTAATTTTTTTTTTTAATTTTCGAAAATTTTGGACTAAAAATAAAAACAATAAAATACTACAACTATTCCCCACCCCAAACCTAAATGATACATTGTCCCCAATGTCTTAAAAAGTAGAAGATGGGTTCAGAAGATAGTACTTGGTTAGCTGAAATTCTACATTAAAATTAAAGGTTAAGATCCAGATTTATCCGACGCTTTTTACCACGATCATTATTGGACTAGTTTATCTAGGAAATGATAGGGTCAATTTGTGGTTCAAAGGCTAAGATTTGGTCAATTAAATTTGGGGCAGTTCTGGCAGTGAAAATGAGTTCTTTTAAAGGTTTTGACACGAACCCCTTTCCGGGCATCATTAAGAAATTCACAAAGAAAATCATAGAATCCATCAGCGTTAAACAGTCCAATCGGTTTCTGGTGTATGTTCAAGTTCGCCCAAGATAATACTGTAAAGATTTCCTCAATCGTGCCCAAGCCACCTGGCAAAGCAATAAAAGCATCAGAACTGTTAATCATTTCTACCAGTCATTTAGACATACCTGACACAATTAGTTCCTCTATGTTTGATGGTCCTATCAGATTCGCCTCCGCCAAAGGTTTTGGGATGATTCCCAGAACTTGACTGCCTCCATCTTGTACGGCCTTTGAAACGATCCCCATTAGTCCAAGATTGCCACCGCCATATACTAAATGCATATTCCTTTTAGCTAAGACTCGTCCCAATTCTTGTGATGCTGCTACGTATTGTGGCTTAGTACCAACACTAATACCACAAAAGACACATATATTTACCACTCGTCTTCTTGAAGTGGCTTCCATTTTATGTATGTTTCTTTTCTCAAATTTGGATGCCTTCAAAAGTGCAAAGATGAGTTCAATTTATAACACCTGAAAAGGGGTGGGGTGAAAAATAGCACTAGTATCTTCCAAATAATGATTATTAGCAAAACAATAAGAGAAATCATGAAAGGTCAAAAAGTCTGGATCTAGTCGGAGAAAATAAAAGAAAATAATAAAACAAATCACAATTATTAGGAAAGTCAAAGAGATATAATATTTACAGGAAGTAACGGCTTTGAATGACGTCTATGCGTCAGGACAAGCTTCCCATCCAATTTTCTTATAAATTGGCAAACTGGGTATTTTAGAGTCAGATTCCCGAGACTTAACAGTTGTCTTTCTTTTCGAAATTGTGTATATAACAAGCGAATTTCGTGATACACATTTCCACTGGGATGCGTCTCAAGAGTCTTAGATATGTCATCCAAAGACTCCTTACTGAAGCCATCCCTAATGAAATTAATCTTATCTTCACGGTTATCATACATCATTCCTAAAGAACGACAACGAGTATTATAAAACATATGAGCACATTTATAGCATACACTCATTCTTTTAGCTCTTCTCTTTTTAGCACATGTGCTTCTTCCTAAACCAGACAAATATGAAATAAAAAAGTCAGAAGACTCACCTACCTATCGGACACGTGCATCAATAATCCAACGAATGTCAGTGGGAATACCTTTGATCATCAGTAGTCTCATTCATTCCAAGCGAGCTTTGTAGACTTTCATCAAAGAGTTTTGAGGGAGAGAATGAAATTACATGTGAAGATTTGGGAGAGCTTCATTCCATCCTGAAATCTGACTTTACCTACACAAATTAAACACATAAAAATAAAACTCATCAAATCACAATATATACACAAATTGCATTGGTTGTCTCCCAGCGAGGGCTAAGTTTAAAGCCATCAGCTAGACATGACTGCCTGAATATTAGGCTGGATCTAAAAGTGTGACACTTTCTTTTTGTCGCTCAAATGATTCTCCCCAGTAGTGCTTGATTAACCTTGAATGTTTCATTGGTGTTGGGATCAAGTAACTCAACAGCTCCATATGGTAAAACCTGAGTAATCACAAATGGACTTGACCACCTTGATTTCAACTTTCCAGGGAAAAGTTTCAACCTTGAATTGTACAACAACACCTGATGCCTTGGTTCCAATTTCCTGCGCACTATTTTTCGATCTTGCCATTTCCTGGTCTTTTCTTTATATAATCTGGCATTCTCATAAACCTGTAGGTGAAATTCCTCCAATTCGTTGAGTTGATGGAGTCGTTTCTCTCCTGCCGCTTGTGGATCAAGATTTAACTTCTTCAGTGCCCAGTACGCTTTGTGTTCAAGCTCAACTGGCAGATGACACGTTTTCCTAAACACCATTCGATATGGGGACATACCAATGGGTGTCTTGTAAGCTGTCTGGTAGGCCCATAATGCGTCATCTAGTTTTGTAGACCAATCTCTCCTTGTTGATCAATGGTTCTTTCCAATATTCTTTTGATCTCCCTGTTTGAAACTTCAACCTGTCCATTTGACTGCGGATGATAGGCTGTGGCAAATTTATGAGTAACTTCGTATTTGGATAAGAGTGCATCGAAGTATCTGTTGCAAAAATGTGTGCCACCATCACTGATAATTGTCTGAGGTGTTCCGAACCGAGTGAAAATATTCTTTTTAAGGAATTTGATCACCACTTTTGAATCGTTTCATGGCAGTGCAATTGTTTCAACCCATTTGGAGATGTAGTCTACCGTAACTAGTATGTACAGGTTTCTGAATGATGGAACAAAAGGTCCTATAAAATCAATCCCCCACACATCGAATATCTCCACTTCCAGAATGTTTTGCAAAGGTCCTTCATTTCTCTTCGAAACATTTCCCGTTCTCTGGCACCTGTCACATTGAAGAGCAAATAAGTAAGCATCTTTAAAAAGAGTGGGCCAGAACAAACCTGATTGTAGGACTTTGGCTGAAGTTTTGTTTTCGCTAAAGTGTCCGCCATATGGTGATGAATGATAATAATTTATCAACACAGCATTTGAACAGGTACGGCTCATCCCAGACATAGTGTTTGACTTCTTTGTAGAACTTCTTTCGTTGCTGACTTGTCTATTCCAACGGCCATTTTCTCGATACTATGTAGTTGACATAGTCAGCATACCAAGGGACATCATACTATTTCATGGCAAACAACTGTTCATCTGGAAAAGTTTCTTTGATTGTCAATTTTGCCAGCCGTTTCTCTCCATTCCCGAGCCTCGATAAATGATTTGCCACTTGCTTTTCTGTCCATTTCCTGTCTCGAATCTCCACGTCAAATTCTTGGAGAAGAAGTATCCAATGGATCAATCTGGGTTTGGCATCTTTCTTCGAGATCAGGTATTTGATTGTTGAATGATTTGTGTAGACCACCAAATTGGGACCCAGCAGATAAGAGTGGAATTTATCCAAAGCGAACACAACTGCGAGCAACTCCTTTTAGTGGTTGTGTAGTTGAGTTCAGCTTCATTAAGAGTTAGCAGAGATCCGATATATGGTTTGTACGTGGCAAACATAATTCCAGCCCTAGGCCTAGCATGTGATATCGATACTGGATCGTTATACGCAATACTACGTATACTACGCCTGACAAAGATCTTGTATTCCGTAGAAGAATATTTCTGGAGAATCGGGTAGGCACGGTGTTTTGCTAGAAGCCTACCATGTCTTGTAAATCGGTAGGAACGTGGTACCGGGTACACACGTGTTCGGATAGTCCGATGGCCGTATTTACTGCCAACATATCCAGGAATCTCTTGGGTCGCTTCCCAAAGATTCACCAATGATATTTGACTCAAACAAGAATTAATCTGGGATTAATTATGAGAGAGAAAATTAATCTGGGATTAATAACGGTAAAAAATTAATCTGGGATTAATTACCAAAGAGAAAATTAATCTGGGATTAATTGCGTCAATAATTAATCTGGGAATAATTCGACTAGAAGAAATAAAGCGATTAATTTGGAATTAATCGGTAAAGTAAATTTAATACTATTCAATTTATTTAATTGGGCTAAAATAATATATTAGATATATTAATCGAAATTGTATTTCAAAGCGGAATTAAAATTGGATTTTAATTCAAGGAAACGAATTAATTTGTAATTAATTCGCGAGCGACTTTCGTAATAATTTTGCGAGGCAATATTATTTAATTAAATTGGATTTAATTACGTCGCGATAGAAAATTCATTTAATCGGATTAAAGTGGGGCCCACTTGAATTTTGAATTTAAAGTGGGGCCCACTAACTTATATCAAAAGTCACCTTTTGGTGATAGAAGTTGTCGGAAACTTGTATAACACATTTTGCTTTTTGGAAAAGCATTTACCAACTTTTGGATTTGTTTTTTGGTAATTGATTTTAGAAATTAAAATGTCAAAACACTATTCATCTCATTCTCTCTTCCATTTGGGCGTGAACTTGGTTCATGTTTTTCTTGAATTTTGTTGCAAAATTCAACAATGCTAGCACATGAAGGAGTCATTTAAGGTGATAGGGAAACTCACCCTTGAGTTGGAATCAACAAAGATAGCTTGGAGCTTCATCAAATACAAAGAAAAATCTTGAATCTCATTCGATCAAAGTAATTTTTTCCGTACTTGTCGTTGATTTTTCACACACAAATCACTCTAGACGATCTTGGCATGTTCTAGAAACACTTACAACTTCCTGTAAGAAAATCTATTAAAGGGTTATTTATCCTCAAGGAAGATCATGGGCTATTAAGTATAAGGCTGAAACCTAAAATTCCTTCGTCAAGTTTATTTTAAGTTTACCCGATCAATCTTATTAGTGGCCAGTTAACAAGAATTTTAAGCTTAAGACTTAATAAGTAAACCTTTATATTACTCAAACTATAAAATAACCCCTTATAAACTGGTGATATTGGATTTCATCACAAACCCAGATAACGGGCTTAGCAACGACAAATATTTACAACTACTAAAAGCTTAAAAATAAAAGACATAAAGTAAAGTGCTGAAAAGTAAATGCTGGAAAATTAAAAATGAAAAGGTACAATGAAAGAAAATGCTGGGGTTAAATGATCCACTTCTATTACTACTATACTATTTTAGATATCTCCATTAATATAATATATTACCTTGTGTGATATTACCAACCAGCCATATAGGCAGTAACTTGATTAAGTCAAATTAATAATTAATTACCACCGACCAACCAGGTGGTATCAATCCTTAGTCAGGTTAAAACCAATTTATAAATAATTATCAACCGGCCAATATAGCGGTATCCTCATTAAGTCAGATTTTAAATAGTTATTATTATAATTAAGGGAGATTAATCTAAATAGCAATAATAAAAGCTTTACCTTTTACCCCCAGCAGGGGCGAGTTACCTCCCCATTATTGAAAGTAAAAACTGAAAAAAGTAAAGAAATGTAAGTATTGTGCGTAAAAGTAAATAAAATTAATTACAGAACTGAAATTAAAAAACAAGATACAATCTTCTTAGTATTCTTAAGGAATTACAGAGAAGAAGGTATGAATCTGAAATGGAAAATTCAGCCTAAATTATAGGCATCAGTAGGCCTCTTGCGTAGCGCCGTGAATGCGGCGTGGAATGCGGATCTTGCGACATGTGGCAGGCAGCGCCGGTAGCTGAATGATTACTCAATAATTGTGCTTACATGGCGATGTGGATTTCGGCAGCATGTGATGGTGACACGTGGCACAGTGCACGTTAGCAAGTTTACTATGATGTTGACACGTGGCAGGCACATGTTAGTAAGGGCACATGATAGAAAACTTCTCTGATTGTGACACGTGTCCAGCGTATTTTAGAAGACTCAGTGCACGTTAGCAGTAATCGGTGCACGTTAGCGGTCGCAACGCCAAAGGATTGCGCGTCGCGATGCGTAAAATTACAATTTTGCCATTTTATCTGTTTTTCACTGTTTTGGCGCTGATTTGCTTCCAAATAGTCCTGAAACTTTATTTATCTACAAAATAACACAAAACACATCAAAACAAAACTCAAGAAACTATACAAAATATTAGGTCAAATGCATGGGAAATAGTGATACATTTACCACTCATCAATAGCTGAAGTGGACAGGCCATCCCAGTAACAAAGCTAAAAGCTACAAGGAAACAAAAACATCAAAAGATGTCCTCAGACAGATGCCAAGAGAGGTGAAGCCATTTATTATCATAAGATTATCTCACCTTTCTTAGAAAACTAGCACGCGTCCGAACAGAAAACACAATGTCGGAAAGAAGAACTCTCGAAGGGCGTGGAAGCTCATCATAAAGACAGGCATGTCTTTCCCTCAATAATAAGTAAACAGAGGCTGCAAATGAAAGATGAACCAGAATATGACATAAGAAGCCTCCAATGTACTGATCCATCCACTGAACTGTCTGCTTCCAAACCCGGAAGCTCCAATCTAAACCACACATAGCCAACACAGTTGTCCAAACCTGGTTGAGAAAGAGCAATCGAAAAAAAGGTGATCAATATCATCCACAGAGCAACCACATAGTACACATCTCGAACAAGTAGAGATACTGAAACTCATCAACCTATCCTGAGTACAAAGGCCACCCTAGATGGTCAACCAAAGCAGAAAAGCATGGCGCGGGATAGCCTTACAAAACCAACCAATCTGATGCCAATGCACCAAAGTGCCTCTCGTCCTCATTGCATTCCAAGCACTTCTAATAGAAATAATACCTCTATTGTCGCCCTCCTAAACCAGCACATCCTCCCTCGTACTATAAGGTGCGCAATCCAACGGAAGGGAACGGGCCCGCTACAAAAGGTAAGGAGATCTAGCGGAGGTTAATGCCAAGTAGAGTCCGAGATAATATATGACATTGTGGCCAACATGTCCAAACCAGAGTCATAAATGACCCTTCCACCTATCGTATCAAAAATCAGACCAAGAGGATGCCAATTATCAAACCATAGCAAAGCTTTATCACCATTTCCAATCCTAAATCTCATCCTCTATTGAGTCCAAGATCGAATACCCAAGAACTTTAGTGAATGAGAATTCGATCTTAAGATTGTCTTGAGGTCCGAGAAGTTGGGTTATGTGCTGGATAAGCCAGTACGATTGGAAATTGCTCCGGAGTCTACACCTGAAGAAAATGAGACATTTTAAAAATGGAACGATGATGATATGAGAGTCAGACCACTCATTCTCTGCACTATGTCTCCTTATCTGACGAGGCAATATGTTGATATGCTTGACTCCAATAGCATTATAACTCAGCTTCATGAGCTATTTTTTAACCAGGAGCATTTCTAGAGCATATAATCTATGTAGAATTATTCCACGCTCGGTTGGTTGATGGTAAGCCAGTGAGTCCACATGTCTTGCACATGAAAGATCTCATCGAGCAGCTTCGAAAGTTTGACTTTCAGTTAAATGAGACTTTCAGGCCGGAATCTGATTCTTGGCTCACTCCCACCATCATATTCCCAGTTCATTATGAACTTCAACATGCATGGGATTTGTTGTTCCTACAGTTAGTAGCATATGATGCTTCATACTACTGGGGACAAAATCAACAAGGGTGTCGACATTTCAAAGTCCTTTTTGCCTAGTTCTTCTTCTTCTCAATCTATGAGATCTGGCAAGAGAATAAGAAGAGAAAGGCAAAGAAGACTAGCTCTGGTGTTCCTCCCAAAGGAAAGGTAGTGAAGTCAGACAAGTCGAATAAGAAAGCCGCCGAGGACAAGTACCACCATTGTGGCAAGATTAGACATTGTAGACGCAATTGTCCTAACTTTATAGCTTCTGTCAGAAGGGAGAGAGCCTCCGCATTAGGTATATTTATTTTCCCTATTATTGATATCTATTTGGCCTGTGAAGCCATTGGTTCTAGATGGGTTTTAGATTATGCTAGTCCTACTCATATATGCAATTCATTGCAGGGGTTGAAGGTCGATAGAATGTTGAATCCAGGTGAGATGCAGCTAGGTTTTGTGAATGGAGATTCTTTATCTGCAGTAGCCGTTGGCGAATACGAGATTCGTCTATCCAGAGGCAGCATCATTTTGACAGATTGTGTTTTTATATCTGTTTGTGTAGCTAATATTATCTCCTTGTTTGTATTAGATAAAAGATATCATGTACATATTAAGAATCGTTCTCTGTATATATATAATATAAATGATGTTTTGTTACACAAATGTTTAAATTTGCAAGGTCATTATATTTTTCATGCCATTAAAGATGTTTATGAAATTGGGGATAATAAACGTAAAAGATCTGAAATAACTGATATTGAATTGTGGCATATGCGATTAGGTCATATTGGTGTACGACACCTAACCTAGTTGGATAAGAATGGTTTGATTAAAAATCTAACCATACAATCTTTTCCAACTTATGAATCTTGTATTCATGGTAAAATGACCAAAGCCCCATTTATTGGTGTTGGAAATCGGGCCACTGACTTATTGAAGCTCATATATAGGGATGTATGTGGTCCTATAAGTCACACTACTCATAGTCATTTTTTTGGGGGTATCCTCTTCTTACTATTACACATCTGTTAAATAGGGTTCCCTCTAAAGCTATTCATACTACTCCATATGAGATATGGATTGGTAGGAAACTGAACCATAATTATATTAGGGTTTGGGGCTGTCTTGCATATGTCAGAGTGACACAGCAGGATAAACTTTTACCTCGAGGGTGAAAAGTTAGGTTTGTTGGATATCCTTCGAATTCCAAAGGATATCAATTTTATGAACCCGAGCATCAAAATGTGTTCGTAGCTCGTTTTGCCAGATTTCTTGAAGAAGCAATTTTGGTAGAAGGTGGTAATCATAAGAGGGTTGAGCTTGATGAACTCCAACCTATAGATGACAAACCAATAGAGGAATCACAGGTTCAGACAGAAATAGAACCTTCTAGTTCCACTCTCCAACCTATAAAGCCCGACTGGTTACTAAAGGTTACACTTAAAGGCCAGGTTTGGACTATGATGAAACCTTTTCACCAGTAGCGATGCTAAAGTCTATTAGGATTTTGTTGGCTATTGCTGCTTATAATGATTATGATATTTGGAAAAATGATATCAAAACGGCTTCTCTTAATGGATTTCTTGATGAAGAAATCTATATGGAACAGTCGGAGGGTTTTGACTCCAGCCAAAATTCTAGCATGGTATGTAAGCTTAAGAAGTCCATATATGGGCTTAAACAAGCTTCCCGGAGTTGAAATCTGTTGGACAATTATGACCCATATCATCACTATTTGTAAAAGACATGGTGTTATTTGTACAAATTAACTATTTGATAAAGGAAATTGCTCTTTTATCATTTTTTAATTGGATTACTTGAATATATAAATGAAAAAAAATCCTTAGGATTAGTACCGAATTAATAAGATATAAGACAATATTAATCCACGAAAGGTTTAATCATTAAATATCCCAAGTCGTAGTATTATCTAGACTGGACATCGATAATGCAGAATATGCTAGTATTACACTTGTGCGCGTTATGGAAGCTTAACGGCATAGTTTTCATATATTTAAGTATTGGATACTTATGCAAGTGTGATAGGAGGTTATGTTTGCCGATGGTACGGGAACAGCTTCGCTCTGGATAGACCATTCGAAATCTCATTGGTAGTATTACTATGTCTATGGGAATCTGAATCAGGGTAGGTGTATTTGGTCTTAAACTGAGACTTGCATTACTAATACTTGCGACAATCAGTATGCTTTGGTTTTGGTCGTCTGGAGCTTTAACAGGTTTTGTGTACGCCTCTTATGGGTATATTGAGAATAGTAGTGTATTGGGTGTGATGTCAAGACAGAAGTATCACTTCAGTCATATGGAGATGATGATCACGCAGGGATACGGAACTGGTACTCTAAGTGCTATAGCCATCGGGGAAGTATGACTAGGTCATGACTTTCCGATCATAAATAGACTTGTTGCTAGTGATCCGATATGTGCTTCATACGGGGCAGACACAATTCCAGCCCTAGGCCTAGCATGTGACATCGGATACTGGATCGCAATACGCAATACATTGTATACTACGCTTGATATAGATTATATATATTCCACGTTGTATATATTCCATGTTGTATATATTTCTGGAGAATTGGGTAGGCATGGTGCTTTGCTAGAAGCCAGCCATGTCTTGTAAATCTATAAAAATATGGTACCGGGTACGCACGTGTTCGGATAGTCCGACAACCGGATTTACTACCAACATATCCAAGGATCTTTTCGGTCTCTTCCCAAAGATTCACTGATGACATTTGACTTGAACATAATTAATCTGGGATTAATTATGAGAGAGAAAATTAATCTGGGATTAATTACGGCAAGAATGAATCTGAGAGTAATTATGAAAGAAAGAATTAATCTGGGATTAATTGCGATGAGAATTTATCTGGGATTAAATTCAACTAGAAGAGAGAACGCGATTAATTTAGAATTAATCGGCAAAGTAAATTTAATAGTTAAATTGGATTTTCCTATTTAATTTATTTAATTGGGCTAAAATAATATATCTGATATATTAATTGAAATTGGATTTCAATACGGTATTAAAATTGGATTTTAATTCAAGCGAACAAATTAATTTGGAATTAATTCGTAAGCAACTTCCGTAATAATTTTAATGGGTATTATTAGTATTTAATTAAATTGGATTTAATTACGTAGCGACGGAAAATTCGTTTAGTCGGATTAAACGAACCGAGCCCAAAGTGTGTTGTGTAAGCCAACTAGATTTGGAATTAATTGGGTGGGACCCACAACTCACATCACTTGTCAACTTGTGATGTAAGTAGTTGGCAAAAAGCAAATTAGATTTATTACACATCACACCAACCAAGTTGATATATCTTTGGTAATTGTTTTTTGAAAACATATCACTATTCACTATCTCCTCCATTTTCTCTATAATGGTCGAACATCTCACTCTCCCTTCTTGAATTTTTGTTGCAAAAATTCATCAAAGGTAGTACTTTTGGGGTCAACTAAGGTGATAGGGAAACTCACCCTTGAGTTTGGAATTCAAATCAAAGGCTTGGAGCTTCCAACAAAGAATGAATTTTTGAAATCCTAAATCCGATCAATGTGAGTATTTCCGCAACTCCCTTTGATTTATTCACACACAAATCAATCTTAGTGATATTGTGGCATGTGTAGGACACTAACAATGGTATCAGAGCCATCCTAAGTTTGATTTGAATTTTAGGATTTATGGACTTTAATCTGGGGATTTTGTGTTTGGAGCATGATTTGTCTAAATTGATTGTTGGGTTATGTTTGTATGATGTTGAATTGGATTTGTGTATCTTTAGAATTGAGATAAATTGATTAGATCCAAAATCCCTAATTCCGACCACATGGTCGAATACTACCCTAGAGTAACTCATGGTGATTTTTTGAAAATTAGCAATTGGATGTGTTGTTGGCATGAAATGTATGATTAGATGTTGATTTAATTGGATTGAAATCAAATTGCATGATAATTTCCTTGCTAAAACCGTGAACCTAAGCATGTTGGAATGAATTGTTTTGCTTCAATTTGTGTTGGACATAAATTGGAATTAATGAGCATGATTAATTGGATTAATTAGTGTTTTGGAAACATTAGATTAGTTGATTAATTATGTTAATTATACTTTAAATTGAATTAATGTGTTTTGGATTAATATGTTAATTTAAATTGTTTTAATTGGGCTAATGGGCTTGGTTGGGCCAAGTTTGGTTTTGGACAATTGGGTTGGATCCAATTGGGCCTAAAACCATTTCCATAAAGTCCAAACATGACTTATGGGCCTTTAAAAAATTTTAATTGGGCCTAATGGGCCTAAATTGATTTTTGCCATAGGGTGATTCCTATTTGAGCCTTGGCATCTTGGGTTTGATCCATAATGGCCAAAGCCAATGCCTAAAGAATTAATTGAAAGCCCATTGGACTTTAATTGAATAGTATTGGATGCTAATTGGGCCTTTGAGACCCATATAGATTTGATTTGGAATCCAAGTCTAAAAGGTATTATTAAAATTGTAATTGTTTAATTTGGAATTTAACATGAAATAGTATTGAATACAATTCAAATTGGATTTAAAATTATAGTTCGATATAATTCAAGAATACTTACTTTGAGTATTTATTCCTAAACAAGTTGGACTCACGCAAATCAAATCGTTGTTTGAACATTGGATGGTCATTAATTCAAAGATTAATTAATTGGATTAGATTGATTGAATAACATGCTTTGTGTGAATACTTGGATGTATTTGTATGAATAATGTATATCGGATGGATATTACAAGGGTGGGGCAATTTTGGAAATTGTTGTAATAAATTTAGAATTTATTTAAATTGGACCTGCGTGTCCAGTCTATCATCTCTTTACTCTTTGTATTTCTCTTCTCACCAATTCCTCTCAATGCAAATGAGGTTTCTTTAATGTATTATGTAATTGGGTAGAAGTATGAATAATGCAAGCGGGAGAGAGGAAATGGAGAGATTTGTTCTAGGAATAAATTTGTTATATATCCATCCATATATCATTATTAAATTTATTCGCACCTTATTATGCTTTTAGAATGCATGTTTAAGGGTGTAAGATGAGACCTAATCAAAGATAATAAATTGGTTGCCAATTTAATCGAAAAACCCTAACTCAAATATTAAGCGTTGTCCTTCCATTGAGTGGTTCTCTCTCAAGATCCAAGATTGGCATTGGTTTGTTGGCCAAATTCAAGATCAATGTGCATCGCGGATGTGTTTGAACCACGAAAGCTTTGTTACATATTGCATGTCTTGGGTAGTTGTGATTTATTAGCCAAAGTCAAGGTCACTTCTGTACATCGACGTGGATTACGAAGTTTTCCCACTGTCAATGGGTCGCGCTTAACTTAAATCATTAAGTTTGTTGAGCCAAAGCCAAGGCTTAGTTGATTAGAGGAAATGGTTAGGAAATATATATTGGATATATATCTCGAACTTGGAGGTCCACCTACCGGATCTAGGAATTGGATGGGATCCAATTGATCTTAGAGATCTACCTAGTTAAGTTTCATACAAAGTTATGCATGTATTTTTACTTACCTGGTTTGTCGGTTGTCGTACTTACCTGCTGTTTTGCAAGATGCTTCGAACTGAGTTGATGTAAGATGATGGTTCATTTCTGAACTGTTACTGATGTGAGAGGATGGTTCTTTTCCGAGCCGTTACTGTTGTGAGATGGTCGTCCATTTCCGAACCGTTACTGATGTGAGATGGTGGTCCATTTCCGAACCGTTACTGATGAGAGATGGTTCATTTAAAAATCGTTACTGATGTGAGGTAGTTCATTTCCGAACCGTTACTGATGAGATGTGGTTCATTTATGAACCGTTACCGATGAGAGATGGTTCATTTCCAAACCGTTACTTGTTGAGATGGTGGTCCATTTCCGAACCGTTACTGATGAGAGATGGTTCATTTCGGAACCGTTACTTGTTGAGATGGTGGTCCATTTCCAAACATTTACTGAAAAGAGATGGTTCATTTCCGAACCGTTACTTGTTGAGATGGTGCTCCATTTCCGAACCATTACTGATGAGAGATGGTTCATTTCCGAACCGTTACTTGGTAGGTGGTTCATTTCTGAACCGTTACAAATATGAGATGGTGGTCCATTTCTGAACCGTTACTGAGTTTAGATGGTTCATTTTTGAACCGTTCCTGAGTTAGCTCGTCTTTGCCGATTTTTCCCTTTTTTTTCAAAACCTGCAAACAGCCCATGCGCACTAGATTAACAATGCATAACTAAATAAAGCAATAACATACGGAAAGTAAATAACAGAATAATAAAATATATACGACCAAGGCCAACATCTATATGGGACCTCGTATGCTCGATTGAACGTACTTCACATTCAATCAAGTATACTTTGTCCGACGCGGCAAAACATCGTGGTAAAGGTAGCCTTTAGGCATTTCCCTCAAATGGAGGACCTTTAATCCAACGCGATCAGCCCATGCGCACTAGATTAACAATACATAACTAAATAAAGCAATAACATGCGAAAAGTAAAAAATAGAATAATAAAAGAGATGCGACCAAGGCCAACATCTATATGGGATCTCGTATGCCCGATTGAATGTATTTCACATTCAATCAAGTATACTTAGTCCAGCGCGGCAAAACACCGTGGTAAAGGTAGCCTTTAGGCATTTCCCTCAAACGGAGGACCTTTAACCCAACATGATTAGCCCATGCGCACTAGATTAACAATGCGTAAATAAATAAAGCAATAACATGCGGAAAGTAAATAACATAATAATAAAAGAGATGCGACCAAGGCCAACATCTATATAGGACCTCGTATGCCCGATTGAACGTATTTCATTTTCAATCAAGTATACTTCGTCCGGCGCTGCAAAACATCGTGGTAAAGGTAGCCTTTAGGCATTTCCCTCAAATGGAGGACCTTTAATCTAATGCGATCAGCCAATGCACACTAGATTAATAATGCATAACTAAATAAAGCAATAACATGCGGAAAGTAAATAACAGAATAATAAAAGAGATGCGGCCAAGGCCTACATCTATATGGGACCTCGTATGCCCGATTGAACGTATTTCACATTCAATCAAGTATACTTAATCCGACGAGGAAAAACACCATGGTAAAGGTAGCCTTTAGGCATTTCCATCAAACGGAGGACCTTTAACCTAACATGATTAGCCCATGCGCACTAGATTAACAATGCATAAATAAATAAAGAAATAACATACGGAAAGTAGATAACGTAATAATAAAAGGGATGCGACCAAAGCCAACATCTATATGGGACCTCATATGCCCGATTGAATGTATTTCACATTCAATCAAGTATACTTCGTCCGGCGTGGCAAAACATCCTTGTAAGGGTATCCTTTTTGCATTTCCCTCGAATGGAGGACCTTTAACCCAACCTGATTAGCCCATGCGCACCAGATAGAAATGTATTAATAAATAAAACAATAACACACAGAAAGTAAAATGACGGAAATAAAACACAAACAATGAATGTGCGGGTTCTGCTTGTTAGACATTATGTCCCATAGCGTCACTGTTTGTAAATGATATTGTATTATTGTACAAAATTAACTATGTGATAATGAAATTGCCTTTTGCCGTTTTGTAATGTTATTTACTTAGATATATAAATGGCGAAAGTCCATATGATTAGTACCGGATTGAGATGATATGAGACAGTATCAATCCATAAAGGTTTAATCATTAAATATCCCTAGTCGTAGTATTATCGAGATCGGACATCGATAATGCGGAATAGACTAGTATTGCGCTTGTGCACGTTGTGAGGGCACAACGGCATAGTTCTCATATATTTAAGTATTGGATACTTATGCCAGTGCGATAGGAGGTTGTGTTTTACCGATGGTACGGAGGAAAACAGCTTCGCTCTGGATAGACCCCGCGGAATCCCATTGGTAGTATGTGGTCTATGGAGTGAGGGCCGCATCAGGGTAGGTGTATATGGTCTTAACCTGAGACTTACATCGCTAGTACTTGCGACAATCGGTAAACTTTGGTTTTGGTGGTTGGGGACCTTAACCGGTTCTGTGTACACCTCTTCTGGGTTTATCGAGAAGCGTAGTGTACTGGATGTGATGTCAAGATGGAAGTATCGCTTCAGACATATGGAGGTGATGATCACGCAGGGCACAGAACTAGTACTCTATAAAAGGTTGCAACGTCGGGACAATATGACAAGGTCAGGATTGTCCGATTTAAAGAGACTAGTTGCTTGATGTCCGATATATGTTTCGTACGGGGCAGACACATCTCCAGCCCCAGGCCTAGCATGTGATCATCCGATACTGGATCGATGTACGCAATACTACGGTATACTACGCTTGATATAGATCTTATATTCCTATAAGAATATTCTGGAGAATTGGGTAGGCATGGCGCTTTGCTAGAAGCCAACCGTGTCTTGTGAATCGGTAAAGACGTAGTACGAGGTACGTACGTGTTCGGATTATCCGACGACCGATTTACTGCCAACATATCCGGAGATCTCTTGGGTCGCTTCCTGAAGATTCACCTATGATATTTGATTCGAACTTAATTAATCTTGGATTAATTGCGGAGAAGCTTTATCTCGGATAAAGTACATTGTTTAGAGAGAGAGAACGATTAATTGGAATTAATCGATAAAATTATTGTATTCGATATAATAATCGAAATTCGATTTCGACGCGAAATTAAAATTAGATTTTAATTCGGGCATACGAGTTAATTTAGAATTAATTCGTTAGCGACGTAAATAATAATTTCGCCAGGCGCAATTATTTATTTAAATTCGGTTTAATTAACGTCGCGACGTAAGCTCGGTATTTCGGAAATATCGAACCCGAACGCGTGAGTGGACGTGGGCCCACTTTCATTGGGAAACGTGTGGGGCCCATATGACACATGTCATTATATGCATTATTTTATTGATGATGCATTGCATGGTGATAGTGTATATTACACTCAAATGTTATGCATGGAATTTGAGTGTTTGACACTCTAAGCATTTGCATGGCTTGTGTCATAGATTTATTATTATTTAATAAATATTATGGCATAAATATAAATTGATTTTTGGTATCAAAATCAATTAAGAAAATCCTCTCTTCTCTCCTTTACTTGACCGAAAACTGCATGCAGTTTTGGTCTTCATCTTCTTCAAATTTGGTTGCCAAAGCTTGAAGAAAGGGTTGATGTTTGGAACATGCAAGGCTTAGCACCTCAAGGGATCAAAAGAGGTGATAGGGAAACCATCATAGAGCAAGGAATACACAAAGCTTGGAGCTTTCTTCTTCTTCCTCCTCTTGGCCGAATCTTCCAACACTTGGAGCTTCCACCATTTGATCATCTTCTTCATCACATAGCTTTGTAAGTATGATTCCGCCATGCTTCAAGTCTTTTATATATATTCAAATATAGTATTTCATATGCTTAATCTTTGTTTGGGACATATTATAGAGATCAACACTGCTGACTAGCAGGAGACTTGCTTCAAATGAGATCGACCTGCGAGTTAGAAAAGGGACAAATGAAACTATTTTGGCTGTGGGAACCTAAGTTTTGGAACTGCCCTTTGGGAATGTACTTAAATTAGGAAACTGTTATAATGTAACAAGTTTGACTAGAAATATTATCTCTATATCTAGTTTAACCTGTGCGGGGTAAACCTTTTTGTTCCAGAACACTGGGTGTTTTGTTTATAAAGATGATATTGAGATATACATATTAGATGTGAATAACAGTATTTATATTTCAAATATAAATGAATCTCAAACATATAACATGACAAACAAAAGGCTCAAACTAAGTAAATCATATGAGACTTATTAGTGGCATTGTTGTCTAATACGCGCTCTTTTATTTTTATTTATCGTTGTTATAAATATATATTAGTTGGACTAATATTGAATATTGCTTTCTTTGAACAGTTAATCTGTACAACACACCACTCTATTTATAGTTGGTTATATAGTTGGACTATAATAGCCATTACATTTTTAGTGTACCCGAAATCGTTGATTGGATAGTTGGACTGTTGCAATCGAGATGGCTGGAAAGATTAGCGTTAAAGGACATAATCCTGGGTGAAAATGTCTTTAACGGCGTAAATTTTCCAGATTGGGAAATGAATCTCAGGATAGTCCTGGGAGCTGAGAAGTTACTCTATTGGATAGAGAAACCTCTCGGGCCCTGAGCCCTGAGTTGAGCAAATAGTAAAGCAATAGCTTAGGAAGACTCATCGTGATGATAAATTTAGTGCTCAATCTTTTATGCTTGCACAATGACTCCTTAATTTCGTAGTCAGAACTAAGGATTAGATCATTATACCATGATGTTGAAATTAAAGGATCTTCATAGATCTAACCTTAGATCTTAGAAGTACGAATTGAAAAAGAAGCTATTTCGCTCGCATATGTCAAAGGGTACATCTGTCGAGCACTAGGTATCGCAGATGATTGCTGACATTGAATAGCTAGGTTAGTTGGGCATTACCTACGAGGCCGAGACTTCCATAGATTTGATCTTATAGTCTCTTCCCGTAAGCTGGGGCGGGTTCATCATTAACCAAGAGAAAACTCTTGGAAAGTTAATGGCTATGCTCAATTAGGAAGAGCCAGAGCATCCAAAAGGTCAAGAAGCGTAAGACGCATCTTACTTCGACATCCCAGAAGGCCAAGGCTTGGCCAATGGCTTATGGGGTGTGAATAAAAAGGGCAAAGAAAAATCATCACAGTCTTCTAGGAAGACAAAGGACATATCCTAAGATGTCTACCTAAATTGTGGCAAACGGGGTCACTGGAAGCGTGACTGCCATATGGACAAGCGGGCAAGGCTTCGACTTCAGGTATGTTTGTTATTGTAATAAATGTGCGGGTTCTGCTGACTAACAGGAGACTTGCTTCAAATGAGATCGACCTGCGAGTTAGAAAAGGGACAAATGTAACTGTTTTGGCTGTGGGAACCTAAGTTTTGGAACTGCCATTTGGGCATGTACTTAAATTAGGAAACTGTTATAATGTAACTAGTTTGACTAGAAACATTATCTCTATATCTAGTTTAACCCGTTGCGGGTAAACCTTTATGTTCTAGAACACTGGTTGTTTTGCTTATAAAGATGATATTGAGATATACATATTAGATGTGAATAGCAGTATTTATATTTCGAATATAAATAAATCTCAAACATATAATATGACAAACAAGAGGCTCAAACTGAGTAAATCAGATGAGACTTATTAGTGGCATTGTTGTCTGTGACATATTAATAAGACTCGTATATCCACACTTTCGAAGAGTGGATACTAAGACGGATTTGATCCTAATTCAAATGATGTATATGAATCTTATTTATCAGGCAAAGTGCCTAAAACGCCTTTTAGCGATAAGGGTGTACATGCCACCGAGCTGTGAGCCCTTGATCATAGTGACGTATACGGGCCCATGTCTAGCTAAGCTGGAGGTGGTTATGAATACTTCGTAACTTGTACGGATGTTGCATCGCGTTATGGTTATGTGTGTCTTATGAAACACAAATCATAAAATTTTGATAAATTCAAAGAGTTTCGACACGAAGTAGAAAAACAGACCGGCAAAAGTATTAAAACATTACGGTCGGACCGTGATGAAGAATACTTAAGCAATTACTTTCTTGATTACTTGAAAGAGTATGGTATTCTTTCACGGTGGACTCCTCCCGAAACACCTCAATGAAAGGTGTGTTCGAACGGAGAAACCGAACTTTGTTGGACATGGTAATGTTTATGATGAGTCACACTGAGCTACCAATTTCCTTCACGGGATACGCATTGAACAGTGCAATAATTTTTTTGAATAAGGTTCCGTCAAAGTCTGTTGGATAGAGTCCATGTGAAATATGGACAGGAAAGAAATCGGGTTTCTCATTCCTGAAGATTTGGGTATGCTGGGCATATGTTAAACTTTTGGATGGTACCAAACTAGAACCCAAATCGGATAAGTGCCTATTAGTAATTGGTTATCCTAGGGAAACCAATTTGCACAACCCATAAGAGAACAAAACATTTGTTGCTCTCCATACGGTTTTCCTTAGAGGAATTCCTAAATTCAATGGTTAGTGGGAGGAAAGTAAAACTCGATGAAAATCGGAGTGATACTATTTCTGGCACCGATCCACTCACGGAACATAAATAGTTCATCAGGGATGAGACTGTTCCACAATCTTCTAATACACAAGAACGGCGTAGGTCAGAGAGAGTCAAAAAACAACCTTAGAGGTATAGGTTTCTGATCTCACCTCATGAAGATATTAATCTTATTGAGGAATACGAACCGGCTACATATGAGGAAGTGATACAAGGTATCGACTCCATTTATGGCAAAGTGCCATAAAGTCTGAAATGGATTCCATGTATACAACCAAGTTTGGACACTGGTTGATGTACCAGAAGGAATTGTGCCTATTGGTAGCAAATAAGTCTTCATGGTGAAGACTGACATGGATGGCAACATACAAACGTACAAAGCTAGGCTTGTAGCAAAAGGGTATCGTCATCAACATGGTGTTGATTACGATGAAACTTTTTACCCATTTCCATGATTAAATCCATTTAGATAATGCTTGCTAATGCTGCATATTTCGATTATGAAATATATCAGTTAGACGCCAAAACCGCTTTCTTTAACCGAAACCTTTTGGAGGATGTTTTATATAACAGCCTGACGGTTTTTTCGCGCCAAGACATGTAAACTAGGTTTGCAAGTTAAATCGATCCATTTGTAGATTGAAGCAAGCATTGTGTTCTTAGAACCAATGTTTTGATGAGATCATAATAGTATATGGTTTCATTCAAAACGAAGATGATTCTTGTGTATATAAGAAGGTTAGTGGGAGCGGACTGACAATGATTGTCCTATATATTAATTATGTATTGCTTCTTAGCAATGACATTCCCATACTAAAATTGGTGAAAGCTTGGCTTTCATTAAAATTCTCCATGAAATATTGGGAGAGGCAACCTTTATTCTCGGAATAAGGATCTACTGGGATAGATCTAAGAGTGTTGGCACTCTCCGAGAACTCGTACATTGAAATACATGTACGCGACCTGGTGTCTCACATGTTTTGAGCATCTACAGTCACTATCAGGCTGATCCAGGTGATGGTCACTAGATTGATGTTAAGAACATCCTTAGTGTCTTAGACGAACTAATGATGCTTTCTTACTTTATGGAGATAGAGAACTTGAGGTGACTGGGATCACCGTTACAGGTTTCCAAACCGATAAAGACGACTGTAAGTCACAATAAGGGTAATTATTTTGTTTGAACAACGGAACACTGAGCTGGAATTATTCCAAGTAAGATACTATTACTGATTCAATAAAAGCGGTTTACATTACTGCGGCTGAGGCAGCAGAAGAAGCATTTTGGATCTATAAAATTCCTAATTGGATTAGGAGTAGTTCTGTTAGAAGCTGAGCTGGGCTACAACATAGGCTAAGGAATTACGCTCTCATCAATGATCCAAGTATGTACTTTCGATGGTTTCATCTGATTCGTCAGATCATACATCGTGGCGATGTCAAGATCGAAAAGATCGTTTCAGATGTAACCTTGCATATCCGCTGATGAAAGAGATATCTCAGTAAAAGCATGAATGACCCGTACATAGTTCAGGTGTTGGACACTTGAGTGATTGGTATAGGCCACGTGGGAGATTGTTAGACAATTATGACCCATATCATCACTATTTGTAAAAGACATGGTTTCTTTCTATAAATTAACTATGTGACAAAGGAAATTGCTATTTTATCATTTTGTAATTGGATTACTTGAATTTATAAATGATAAAAGTCCATATGATTAGTACCGGATTAATAAGATATGAGACAGTATTAATCCACGAAAGGTTTAATCATTAAATATCCCTAGTCGTAGTATTATCGAGACTGGACATCGATAATGCGGAATAGGCTAGTTTTACACTTGTGCACATTATGGAAGCTTAACGGCATAGTTCTTATATATTTAAGTATTGGATACTTATGCAAGTGTGGTAGGAGGTTCTGTTTGCCGATTGTACGGGAACAGCTTCGCTCTGGATAGACCCCTCGGAATCCCATTGGAAGTATGACTATGTGTCTATGGGAATCCGAATCAGGGTAAGTGTATTTGGTCTTAACTTGAGACTTGCATCGCTAATACTTGCGACATCAGTATGCTTTGGTTTTGGTTGTCAGGAGCTTTAACAGGTTCTGTGTACGCCTCTTCTGGGTACACTGAGAATCTTAGTGCATTGGGTGTGATGTCAAGATGGAAGTATCACTTTAGTCATATGGAGATGATGATCACGAATGATACAGAACTGGTACTCTTAAATGCTGCAGCTATCGGGATAGTATGACTAGGTCATGATTATCCGATTATAGAGACTAGTTGATAGTGATCTGATATGTACTTTGTACGGGGCAGACACAATTCCAGCCTTAGGCCTAGCATGTGACATCAGATACTGGATCGCAATAAGCAATACGTTGTATACTACACTTGATATAGATTATATATATTCCATGTTGAATATATTTCTGGAGAATTGGGTAGGCATGTTCCTTTAATAGATTTCCTTACAGGATAGACATATACCTGTCGGGCGGGGGTAGCCATAATTGGAACTTAAACTTAATGAAGCCAGATAATTTGGTTGACATAGACATATGGTTCAATTGGGTTAAACTGGGTATTTCCGTCTGACCATCGACAGAGGCTTTTGCATAATTTAGTGTTCCAGGTTAGTAAACTGATTTATACACAAACATAAAATAATCACTTCATCTTTTAAAAGATATTAGAATGATTCACAATCCTAGATCTTTGTGTCTTTTGTTATTTCCTTAGTATTTTCTTTTGTCTTTTTATTTATTTATTTATTTTGCAAAACTACAATCAACCAAATAAATCAAGCAATCATTCTCTTATTCCTCAATTAGATATCTGTAAATAAATAGATTCAATAATTAATAACAATAGTAGGAATTAAGTCCTCGTGGGATCGATATTTTTATACTACTTGAACGATACGTGCGCTTGCGTTATACGCGTGTGTTTATGTCGGTCAAGTTTTTGGCGCCGTTGCCGGGGACTTATTTTTCTTGAGTTATTAATTTTGAAGCTATCTAATTTACTTATATCTAATTTTCTTTATCTGTAATTTTTATTTCTTTATTGTATTTTCAGGTGATTGAAAAAAATGGAACACTACTGGGAGATTGAAAGATCACGAGCTTTACTAGAAGATACACCCCAAATCTGGGAGCAACAGTCCGGTTTTCTGAGGCCTGTTGTGCAGCCCAACAATTATCACTGGATGCCAGAACCAAGAAATACCACATTTTCTCAACAGAACGCAATGGGGAGATGTGACATATGTAATGGTAACCACCCTAGAGATTATTGCAAATACAACTACCATTCAGGGTGGAAGAGCTATCAAGATCCTTCATGGTATGACGAGCCATCACATTTCACAGAACCACATTTTCCATCTTATCCACCATCTACCTATGATCTTCATCAACAACCAGAACCATCAGAGGAAGATCAGTTGCCAAACATGCTCGAAGATATGTTCAAGAAACGAAAAGAAAAGTTGGATACAATGCTTGATACAAGTCAGAATCAATTTGAAAGTATTCAGAGACAATCAGAATTCATTCAGAGGATGACAGATCAAATGAGACAATTCACAGAAAACCAGAACTACATACCTCAAGAACCAGTTTCAGATGACACTGATGAAGCCTTCGAGTACCCAGAGATTCACAATGACACTTCAACAGATGAGAAGGCTGAGCAGTATCAACAACCAGAGGTATCAGTTCAGGAGCCCGAACCGGCAAAGTCTCAATTTGACTTTTATTATTCAGATTCTGACGAGGATGAAGCTGATCTATTTGTACCAACTGCACCAACAATGGAGGATCAAACTTTCAATCCTCATAATGAAGATCTTGGAGCATGCTTTACCTTGATGTTTGAAGAAGATCTATCTGAACCATCCATTCCAGTCGTATCAGAGGATGAAAACCTAATGTCAGAAACATCGTTGCATCCTCAGGTTGACAATTTTGAAGCATGTATCTCACAGATGACAGATAAACAGCTGAATACAAAAATTTTACAATACATCTGTGAAGAAAAGGTGGAACAAGAAGCAGAGCAAATAGAGGAGCAAATGTCTGACCTTAATAAAGATCCAGAGCATTCAGGAGAAACATCGCTGTTTTGGGGAGTACAAATCAAAGATATCGCCCAGAAGCTTGACAGAATGGAACTCCCATTCCAAGTCAAGCACCATACGAGACCTCATGATTTTCTTTCTTTCTTTTCAGGAACCACTGAAGCAACAAAGATCAAAAAGGTGGCACGAGCACTGAAATGGACAAAACTCTTTTTGCCACTTTACCGTTAGAAGAGACCTTTCAAAAGCAACGCTTAAGGGATTTTCTTTGATCGGACATCTAAAACGACATTGAAACCTCCTTAACAGATGAATTTCAGTCACTTCTGGCTGAAGACGAAAAATTTAGCGCTAACAGGGAGGCAACCCATGCAATTTGTTGTAATTTTTGTTTTCATATTTTGTGTATACATGTTGTAGAGTTTTTAATTTTGTGTGTTATTTTTGTAGGGAAAAGCACAAACGGAGCATTTTAAGACAGAAGGAATGGTGTTTGGCAATCACAAAGATGAGAAACAATTAATTAGCGATGGCTGAGTAAAGAATTAATTCTTGAGACGCATCCTAATGGATTTATATACCAAACGAGTGGCGTATTGCGTACATAATTCCGTTGCCTTAATTATTGCTTTGATTCACTTTTCTGTCGTAATTATCTTTATTTTCGTAGACAGGATCCATAATTTTTGACCTTTCACGGTTCATTTTGTTGTTTAGCTAATAAGCTTCCTCTGGAAGATACTAGTGCTATTATTACTCACCCGTTTCAGGTACTATAAAATCAGCCCATCATTGCACTTTGGAAGGCATCCTGATTTGAGAAAGAAATACATAAAAATAATGGAAGCCACTTCGAGAAGACGAGTTGAGAACATTTGCGTGTTTTGAGGGTAGTAGTGTTGGTGTTAAGCCACAATACATAGAAGCAGCACAGGAATTGGGTCGAGTCTAAGCTGCAAGGAATATGCACTTAATATATGGCGGAGGCAATCTTGGACTTATGGGAATCGTTTCAAAGGCTGTACAGGAAGGAGGAAGTCACGTTTTGGGAATCATCCCAAAACCCTTGGCAGAGGCAAATCTTATTGGATCATCAAACAGAGAGGAACTTATTGTGCCAGGTATGTCTGAACGACTGGTAGAAATGATTAACCGTGCTGATGCTTTTATCGCTTTGCCAGGTGGCTTGGGCACATTGGAGGAAATTTTTATAGTTCTATCTTGGGCGAACCTGAACATACACCAGAAACCGCTTAGACTGCTTAACGTTGATGGATTTTATGATTTTCTTTGTGTGTTTCTTGATGATGCCCAGAGAAATGGGTTCGTGTCAAAACCTATGAAAGAACTCCTCTATACTGCCAGAACTGCTCCGGATCTAATAGACCAACTTTTAGCCTATGAACCACAAGTTGACCCTATCCTTTCAAAGATAAATTGGTCCGAGGACGATCGTGGTAAGAGGCGTAGGATTAATCTGGATCTTAACCTTTAATTTCCTGTAGATTTTCAGCTAACCAGGTACGACCTTCTTAACTCTCATTTTACTGTTTAAGACATTGGGGACAATGTCTCATTTAGGTTTGGGGGAGGAAATTAGTTTATCAGTACCTTGTTTTTAGTTTGTGTGTTGTTTTTATTTTTAGTGCAAAATTTTTCGAAAAATACAAAAAAAAAATTTGAAAAATTTTCAAAAATATTGTGTTTTTGTGTTTTTATTTTGACTAAAGAGGTGAAATTGGTAAGAGATAGCTGAGTAAGGAGTTTCCACTCCTGAGACGAATCTAAAACCATTTTTGAAACAAGTTAATTTTGTTTATTTCATTTTAAATTATTTAATTTGTGAATTCTCTATAAAACGGACTAAAATGGATCTTCATATGCACAGTTGACAGGTATTATCAACATATATAGTAACATACGGACATGAGTTAAAATTGAAAAGTTTGTAATATTCAGTGCTCTAGTTTAATTGGAGGAAGCATCTCAAAAAGCAGTGGAGTAAAAAAAAAAAACCGAGATCCGAGTTATTAAGTCTGTAAGGGTGTTTTAACACCTAGTGCCCTAAAACCAACTGGTTTGGGAGTCACTGGCCCAAAGCTCGCTACATGGATCAAAGATGCTGCAAAAAAATATATATCTGAAGTCTGAGTAATTAAGTCTGTATGGGTGTCTTAACACCTGGTGACCTAAAGCCAACTGGTTTGGGAGCCACCGACCCAACACTCGTTACATAGATGGAAGATATTGTATATAAATAAAAAAAATAGAGAAAAAATTAAAGAAAAAAATCAGAAAAATTATTCCATTGCTACCAAAATGTGTGAAATCTGATAGAACTTTAGGACAAAAATATTACTCTTTTATCAACTGCACTTATGACTGTTGTGGGCAAAAATGAGTTGATTAATATCTTGTTGGCTGTGTATATGAAGAATGGTAAAAATAATCGGAGAATTTACTTATTCTGTAATTTAGAAAGAAACAAAACAACTAGTAACTTGGAGTAGAAGTTTCACCTGATTAGTTACTAACTTTTATTCTCTTTTCTCTTGTCTTTTTGCTTTTGTGTGCATTAGTTTTAACTAACTTTTTACTTTTATAAAAACGTTTGTGGGTATCGTTGCTGTAAGCCCTCACGAGACTACAACTCGTCCACTAGGGACACCTAGGGGTTTAAAGGCTTGTTGCATATGCTAAATGCAACCGTGATCCCTACGAAAGTGGCTTAGTTATTTATTTATGTTATTTTACTCTATGTTTTGCTCGAGGACTAGCAAAATGTTAGGTTTGGGGGTGTGATGAGTGGTATTTATATCACTATTTCCCACTCATTTAACCTAATATTTTGTATAGTTTCTTGAGTTTTGTGAATATTTTGATGTGTTTTGTGTTATTTTGCAGATAAATAAAGTTGGGAAAGCATTGGAATTAATTTGGAGGAAAACCGTGAAAATTGGCAATAAGGGCAAAATCGTAATTTTGAGCACGTCGCGACGCCCAAACCCTTGGCGTCGCGACGCCTAACGTGCGCCGACTCTTTGCTAACGTGCGCCTGAACACTTGTCAAAATCTGAGAAATTGGTTTGCTAAAATGCGCCGTGCCATGTTTCACCATCACAGAGATCTACTAACGTGCACATGCCACGTGTCATCATCTCAAGTTGCCGACAATCACCACCGCCACATCATCATGACGTCGCCGTCACATCATCATGACGTCATCAATGACGTCATCACAATTATTGAGTTATCATGAACAGTGCAAAGTCATCGGATAAGAATCTGAAACCGACAAATCAACGCGTGACACGTGTCACTGTTCCGGCGTCGCGACGCCCGAAGCCTACCCGCGCCTATAAATTCAGCTTCAAATTTCAGAATGTTTAGTACCACTCTCCCTCTTCTATTCTATATAAAGAGAGAGTTTCTCTCTCTAGATTCTTTTAGTTTTTAGTTTTTTTAAATTTTTTTAGTTTTGTAAATAATTTTAATTACTTTTTGTAATAATAGTAATTAATTTTTACTTTTTACTTTTTATAGTTTTTACTATTCACCATGAGAAGGTAACTTCCCCAGCTAGGGTGAAAGGTAATTCTTTTACTGTTACTATTTAGATTAATCTCCCTTAAAAATAATATATTTATTATTTAAAATATTGACTTAAAAAGGATACCGCCAGATTGGTCGGTTGGTAATTCATTTTAATCTGGTTTAAACCTGACTAATAAAGGATACCGCCAGATTGGTCGGTTGGTAATATTATCACAAGTTTATATATTATTTTATGGGAGATATCTAAAATAGTAAATAGTAAAAGTAATTCCTTTTACCTTAGCATTTTATTTTATTTTATTTTATTTTACTTTTCAGTTTTTACTTTATGTCTTTTACTTTTAAGTTCTTACTAGCCCTAGTTATGTGTTAGTTATCTGGGGTTGTGATGAATTCTAATATCACCGGTTTATAAGGGGTTATTTTTATAGTTTGGGTAATTTAAAAGTTTACTTATTAAGTCTTAAGCTTAATGCTTCTTGTTGTCTGATCACCAATAATATTGATCTGGTAAATCTAAAATGAACTAGACATAGGGATTTTAGGTTTTCGGCCTTAGACTTAATAGCTCACGATCTTCCTTGAGGATAGATAACCCTTTAATAGATTTCCTTACAGGATAGACATATACCTGTCGGGTGGGGGTAGCCATAATTGGAACTTAAACTTAATGAATCCAGATATTTGGTTGACATAGACATATGGTTCAATTGGGTTAAACTGGGTATTTGCGTCTGACCATCGACAGAGGCTTTGCATAATTTAGTGTTCCAGGTTAGTAAACTGATTTATTACACAAACAAAAATAATCACTTCATCTTTTAAAAGATATTAGAATGATTCACAACCCTAGATCTTTGTGTCTTTTGTTATTTTCCTTAGTATTTTCTTTTGTCTTTTTATTTATTTATTTATTTTGCAAAACTATAATCAACCAAATAAATCAAGCAATCATTCTCTTATCCCTCAATTAGATATCTGTAAATAAATAGATTCAATCATTAATAACAATAGTAGGAATTAAGTCCTCGTGGGATCGATATTTTTATACTACTTGAACGATACGTGCGCTTGCGTTATACGCGTGTGTTTACGCCAGTCATCTCTCTTTTTCATTTTGGAGCCAAAACTCCTTCCTCTCTCTTTCACGGTCTTGGATCGATTTCTTCACTGGTTTTGCTAGGCAAAACCGAGAATGAAGGGAAGCAAAGTCATGATTTTGTTGCAAAATCAAGAGTGCTAGCACACTACGTAGTCATGCGAAGGTGATATGGAAGTCCATCCATGAGCTTGGAATAATTTGACGAAGCTTGGAGCTTGACGAAGCACCAACAATGGCCGAATTTGAGGACTGCCCAACAGCTCACTGCCGAGAGGTCTAGAGGGCAGAAAAACAAGTTTTTTTCGTTGCCGCGTCGCTCAACCGATCGATGTGAGTATTCCGCAACTCCCTCGTTGTATTCGCACATGTGTTTTATGCTTTGTATTCGATCATAGGGGCCGTAGAACTCCAACAATGGTATCAGAGCGATTGAAAAGCATGAAATATGATTTAGGGCTTAAAATTGGGTAAATTGATTTTGAGCATGAATTAATGAAATTGGATGATTTAGTATGCTTAATTGATGTTGAATTGAAGATTGATTGGATCAATTTCAAGAAAATATGTTTGGAACATTTTTCCCCAAATTTCCTTGCTTGGCCGAGAGGTGTAGATGCCCCAATTATTGGTAATTTTTGTTTCGTTGATCATTGGATGACTTGAAACGATTGAGGATGTTGATTTAATGTTAATTTGGATTTAATTGGATTGAATTCGGAATTGACATAAAATTAGTCCTCATTGCCGAGAGCTATAAGCATGTTTGGGTTTGATTTTGTTAAATTGTGTTGGACATGATTTAAGTAAATGAGATGATTAATTAGGCTAATTGATGTTTTAGAAATATTCATTTCGGTGATTAATTATGTTATACACTTTAGGTAATTTAATTGAGAAATTTGGAATTTTTGGAATTAAATTATTTGGTCCTATTTTGTAAAATTGGGCTTGAAAGTTGTTATTGGGCTAATTGGGCTTGGTTGTACCAAGTTGGGTTTAGGCTAAATTGGTTGGATCCAATTGGACCAAAACCGCTTCCATAAAGCCCAAATGCGACTAATGGACCTTTAAGTATTTAATTGGGCCTAATGGGCCTAAATTGATTTCTAGGCTTATGGGGTAATTTCCGGATTGGGCTTTGGTTATTGGGTTTGACCCGAGTTGACCAAAAGTCCATGCCTCAAGAAATTAATTAAAAGCCCATTGGAATTTAATTAAATAAACATTGGACGTTAATCGGGCTTTGAGACCCGTAACGATTAAATTTGTAATTTAAGTCGTAAAGGTTTATTAATAAAGTGTAATATTTAATTTGGAATTAAATAGCGAATTAGTATTAAATACAATTGAATTGGATTTAATTTTGTAATTTAATTTAATCGAGAATTCGTACTTTGAGTACTTATTCGCAAAACGAGTTTGACTCGCGCAAAATCAAATCATTGTTTGAACATTGGATGGTCATTAATTATCAGATTAATTAATTTGATTAGATTGATTGATAACATGCTTGTGTGAATACATGGTTGCGATGCATGAATAATGATATCGAATGGATATTAGATGGGTGGGGCAATTTTAGAAATTGTTGTAATAAATTGGAATTTAAATTGGACTGCATGTCTAGCCTATTAACTCCTTTCTCATTGTATTTCTCTTCCCACCTATTCCCCTCAATGTAAATGAGGTTTCTAGAAGTGTAGTGTAACGGGTAGAAGCAAATACTTGTGCTAGCGGGAGAGAGGAAAGTGAGAGATTTGATCTAGGATCAATGTGTAAAGTATCCATCCGCATATCATTATTATTTTATTATACGCGCTTTATTATGTATTTAGAATGCATGTTTAAGGGTGTATGATGATGAGACCTTAACAAAGATAATAAATTGGTTGCCAATTTGCACGCGAAAAACCCTCGCAAAATATTAAGCGTTTTTCCATCCATTGAGTGATTTTTACTCAAGATCTACGACGGCATTGGTTTGTTGGCCAAAGTCAAGTCTTTTGTCCGTCGATGATGTGTTTGAATCACGAAGGCTTTGTTCCATATTGGTGTCTTGTCCAAGTTGTGGTTTGTTGGCCAAAGTCAAGACCACTTCTTGTCCATCGACATTGATTATGAAGCTTTCCATGGTCAATGGTCGCGCTTAACTGGGATCACTAAGTTTGGTGTGCCAAAGCCAAGGCTTAGTTGATTCAGAGGAAAAAGGTTAGACAATATATTGGATATATTGGCATATATGAGATATATGTTTCGGACTTGGATGTTCCCCTACTGGATCTAGGAATTGGATCGGATCCAATTGATCTTAGAGATCTACCTAGTTAATTATCATACAAATTGTTGGCCAAAGTCAAGATTGTGTGATATTTAACGGGATCCTAGCCAGCTAGGAAACACGGTTTCCCGAGTACTCGACAGAGGGTTAGAGGCTCACCGAAAAATAGTGGGAGGCAAGAATTGAATTTGCAATATTCGTTTAATTACTTGCCATATGCGCTCAATCAAATATCATTCGTCAAAAAATTAAATGTTAGTTGGACTAAAATTTAAATTGTTGTTTTAATTAACAGTTGGACTGTATTCAACCTATTAATTTATAATTGATTAAATAGTTGGACTATAGTAATCATTATAATAAATAGTACCTAAATCGTTGATTAAATAGTTGGACTATTAAAATCAAGATAAAATTGAAAGATTGACATTTAAAACATAATCCTAGGGAAAATGTATTTAAATGGTTTAATTTTCAAATTGGGAATTAAGTTTCAGGATGGTCCTGGAAAATAATAAGTTACTTTATTTGATAAAATAACATATTATGCCTAAGCCCGGAGTTAAGCAAATAGTAGAGCATAATCTTTGGAAGATTTATGTGATGATAACTTTAGTGCTTAATCCATTAAGCTTGTCGCAGTAGACTCCTTAATTTCTTTGTCAGAACTAAGGGTTAGATCCTTAAAGTATGATAATGAAATTGAAGGATCTTCATAAATCTATACTTAGATTTTAGAAGTACTAAAATTGCAATAATAACTCTTGGAGAGTTAATGACTATTCTCAAGGAGACAAAGTCAAAATTTGCAATAAGACAAGTAGCGCTAGTTGCACCTTACTTCGATATTCTAGAAGGCCAAGGCTTGGCCAAAGGCTTCTGGAGTGTTGAAATAGGCAAATGCAAAATCATTATAATCTTCTGGGAAGATAAATGACATATCCCAAAATGCCTGCCTAAATTGTGGAAAACGGGATCGCCGAAGTGTGACTGCCGTTTGGACAAAGCAGACATGAAGGAATTGAAGACGAGCAAGACTTTGACTTCAAATATGTTTGTCATAATTATGCTCATTACTAGTATTAAAATTGGATTTTAAATACTTAGTGTGATACATAAAAAATATGTATTGATGTTCAGAATCTCTTATGAACAGGATACTGACTTCAATAGAGATTGATCTGCGAATTGGAAACGAGACGAAAGTCACTGTTTTAACCGTAGATACCTAAGTTTAGGAACTACCTTCGGGTGTGTACCTAAATTAGGAAACTGTTATAATGTGACTAGTTTGACTAGAAACATAATCTCTATATCAGTGTTTAACCCGCTGCGGGTGAACCTTTATATTCTAGAACACTAAAGTGTTTCATTATATAAAGATGATATTGAGATAAACACATTAGATGTGAATAACAGAATTTATATTTTGAATATAAATAAATCTCAAATATATAACATGACAAACTAATAGCTCGAACTGATTTGATCAGAATAAACTTAAATGTGGCATTGTTGTCTGGGACACAATTAAACAAGACTCGTATATCCACACTTTTGAAGAGTTTGTACTCGGACTGATTTGATTCCATTCAAATAAAGTCTACGAATCTAGTTTATTGGGAAAAGTGCCTGTGGGACACAGAAACTGGACGACGCATGCTGTTCTAGGCTCGCGGTCTAGTCGGGAGTACAGAGTAGCCACGGGGACTAAACCGGTGAATAATGGAGTCGCCACCCGGTGTGGACCGAGAAAATGAGATTTAAGACCGCACTCACCCCTCGCAAGGGAAGACCTCAAACCGTTGGGTTCGGAATGGTCCCTTACTTATGTCACTTGTAATGAAAGGATTTGTGTAATAATTTAATCAAGCTTAAGTAACACTTATTTCCAAGAGTATCATGCTTCTAAATCCATATGCACAAAGATAAAACATACACCTAAATTCAGTATTTCACATCTAAGATTGTATGCTTGAAAGTACATCAAAGTAGCAACGAACATACAACTTCATTGGCATATTGTTTTCATGGAAACACAAGCACACACTAACCACGCAAGCACACATAAAGGCGAATCAAATAATGGCGAACATGTGATTTCATAGATATGTCATACTTATACGTGCGGAAGCATAAACAAATAGCCATTACATGTCCATGTGTAAATAAAATCGTCAACTAAGTACATAATGCAAAAAGACACTTAAGGATGCAATTAGGCATTAAAGTAAGCATGCTATGACGTGGTGCAAAAGAAGATAACTAATATGGACACAAACACACATGTGAGCATTTTTCCAAGTGGTACGTGGAATTGTATCCCAAGTACAAACCGCACTACCGTCCATTCGAAATCGGCTACGGAATTTATGTCTGGGTTTCCATCCGATATATCACAAGGAATAATACTCAAATGCTATAACGAGATGGATATATGAATTGTAATATGTTACACATTGTACTCATACATGTGGGGAATACAGATGAACGACACCTACACAATCTTGCGTAATACAGAGAAGCAATCAGGTTCATCATACGAAGGGATAGCTACTAGCAACAATTATGTATGAAATCTGATGAAAAGGACTCAGTTCAGTGGGTGCGCGTTCGCGTAGCATTCGAGAACACGTTCGAACGGTAAACAGAAGGGTCGCGTTCGTATAGCGTTCGAGAACGGGTTCGAACGGAGCCAGACCTATGCATGAAACACTAAGAAAATGCATGCGCGTTCACGTGGCGTTTGAGAATACGTTCGAACGGTAAACAGAAGGTTCGCGTTCATATAGCGTTCGAGAACGCGTTCGAACAGAACCAGGCCTGATGCATGAAACACTAAGAAAATGCATGCGCGTTCGCGTAGTGTTCGAGAACGCTTTCAAATGGTAAACAGAAGGTTCACGTTCGTGTGGCGTTCGAGAACGCGTTCGAACGGAACCAGACCTGATGCATGCAACACATTCATAGACAAACAAATCCACAATGTGGGACCTCACGTATCCGATTGAACTCATCTCGCATCCAATCGAGTATACACCAATCGGCGCGGCAAAGCATCGTGGTAAAGGATTTTAACCCCTCCAAATAGAGGACCTTTAATCTGACTTACTAAGCCCATGCACTCGATCGCATCATGCATAAAAAGAATAAAGACAATAATATCAAACTTAGTATGTCCGATTGAACATTTCTTACATTCACCGAACACACATCAACCGGCGCGGCAAAGCATCGTGGTAAAAGGGTTTTAACCCCTCCAAATAGAGGACCTTTAATCTGACTTACTAAGCCCATGCACTCAATCGCATCATGCATACAAAGAATAAAGACAATAATATCAAACTTAGTATGTCCGATTGAACATTTCTTACATTCAACCGAACACACATCAACCGGCGCGGCAAGCATCATGGTAAAAGGGTTTTTAACCCCTCCAAATAGGGGACCTTTAATCTGACTTACTAAGCCCATGCACTCAATCGCATCATGCATACAAAGAATAAAGACAATAATATCAAACTTAGTATGCCCGATTGAATATTTCTTACATTCAACCGAACACACATCAACCGGCGCGACAAAACATCGTGGTAATGGGTTTTAACCCCTCCAAATAGGGTACCTTTAATCTGACTTACTAAGCCCATGCGCTCGATTGCCTCATGCATAAACAAGTAACATGCAGAATTTAAATGACGAAAAATAAATAAATCAAAGCAATATAAAATAAAAGAAGGTGCAATTTACTCAAGCGGTATGTGGAGTTGTATCCCGAGTACAGATCATACTACCGTCCATTCGGAATCGGCTATGAAATTTATGTTCGGGTTTCCATCCGATATACCGCGAGAGTTGACACATCTTTTATTTTATTCCAAGGCCACAACATACAATATTTCGTAATACATGCATATTTATCTACTCAAGGGCCACAACATGCATTTTAACATAACAATCATGCGAACAATACTCAATAAATAATAAAAATAAAACAGAAAAATGAATGTAGAAAATACCCTCAGGTCTAACCTTTTTTGCCGACTTTCGGACTTGCGTTTCACGGAGATCGGAAGGGTAAAGCTCCCCAACTTCTCCGGTTCACTGGTTTAGCATCTTAGCTCACTGTTTTGCTATTTTGCTTGCTGTTTGGCCTCCGTTTTGCTACTGTTTCCTATGTATTTTCTGCTCACTGTTCAGGTCATTGTTTTGACGTTTCAACGGACTATTTTGGGTGTTTTTTAAAGGTTTTAACTGCAGTTTTTTTGTTTACCATTTTAAGGATTTTAGGGACTATTTTAAGTGGATCTGGACTGCTGTTTGGAGTGATTTATTCGTGCAGTAGAGGGGTTGTTTCAGGGATGGGTATTCGGTGGTGAGAATGGAGGAGATGGAGAGAAATTTTGTTGCTTCTTTCTTGTGATTTGCGTGTAATGTCTAGGGCTTTTTTTGTTGTGATTTGCGTGTGAGTTATGTTTATGAGCTAGGGGCCTGCATGTCTTGGTTAGGGGTTGTTTATATAGAGAAGGGCTAGGGCTTCTCCTTGTCTTACAAGGAACGGGATTTGATTTAGTGTTGAGCAAGGAAAGTCAAAGATTTGATGGAGACAAGATTGGTTTAGATTAGGAAGTCAATATCTTTAAATTGGTTATGAGTGATTTAATTAGGAATGACATCTTTTTAATTTAGTATATGATTTTGTCTAGTTAGGAAGTTAATATATTTGATTTATCTAAATTAGGTATGATTATATTTTATGTTTTATTTAATTGGTAAATGGTTTAATTATTTTATTTAATTCAATGTTTAATTTAATTAATATTTGATTTAATTTGGGTGTAATTTAAGGGCCTTGGACGTGTGGGCCTCGCAGAAAACCAGAAATACCTACTCCGTTCGAACGCCTCTTAGAACGCTACATGAACGCCCGCAATCTGTTTGACGTTCGAACGTGGTAACGAACGCAGCACGAACGAAAATAGTGAACTTGTGAAATGAACTTGATGACATACTTATTCCGAATTTCCCCTTCCGACGTCTGTTTCCCGCAATATCCTTAACTTAAAAAAGGTAGTGCTTCCAACTGAGACTCATCATCGGGTTTCACATGCAAAAATGCAATGCCTACAGTCGCCCCACTTTGATGGGACTTGTGCAGTGTGTGACTTTGAACAATCCTTTCAAAGTTATGCAATGCATTTTCACTTACCTGGCTCGTCTGCTGCCTCGAGCTGAGTTGGTGCTGCAGTGGACCTCGATCCTGGGACGCATCCCAATAACTGCAACCGACAACAGGGGCACCTCGACCCTGGGACGCATCCCGATACCACTGGAAATGAGGGCCTCACCCTAGAACAAATGATGTAGTGGGCCCTCGACCTTGGGACGCATCCAGGAACTACAACTGATGATGCAGTGGGCCCTCGACCTTGGGACACAACCCGGAACTACAACTGATGATGCAGTGGGCTCTCGACCCTAGGACACATCCCGGAACCTCCAACTGTCAACAGGGGTACCTCGACCCTGGGACGCATCCCAAAACTGCTGACGATGTGGGCTCGCCTCAAGCTGATATGGGCCTCGCCCCAAAGCTGATGGGCCTCGCCCCCAAGCTGACATGGGCCTCGCCCCCAAGCTGATATGGGCCTCACCCCCTGAGACTTATCCCCAAAAACTGTTGATGTGGGCCTCGCCCACTGGGACTCATCCCCAAAACTGAAACTACGATGACGCTGTTTGGCTCATTTCTGCCGTTTTCTCTTTTCTTCGAACCTGCGAACACAAAACAAAAACAAACACGAGGAGAATGCAATGTTACGTGCATGCATGAATGATTTTCTTATCCTGTTGGGTTAGGTCTTCTGCCAATTTCCTTGGTGACTGCTCGGTCTTCTCTCCCTCAGGCAAAACACTATTTCAATCTGTCTACGTTGATCGGCTCGGTGAACTCGTTCCCTTCCAAGTCTGATAGCCTCACTGCTCCATTTCCCATTACTTTCTGCACTATGTAAGGTCCTTCCCAGTTAGGTCTGAACTTTCCTCTTGGATCTGTCGTCGACGGCCTTGATTACTTAAGTACCAAATCACCCTTTCTGATCTTGGTGGGGCGTACTTTCTTGTAGAATGCTCAGGCTAATCTCTTCTGAAACAACTACATGTGATACAAAGACTTCGTTCTCTTCTCATCCAGCAGTGCTAACTGATCAAACCTCTATGCGGCCCATTCTTGTTCCGGTAATTCTGCCTCTGCTAACACCCTCATAGACTGTATTTCCACTTCTACTGGTAATACTGCTTCCATTCCATAGACCAAAGAGTAAGGGGTGGCCCCTGTTGCTGTTCTTACTGATGTTCTGTACCCCTACAAAGCATATGGTACTTTCTCGGACCAATCTCTGCAGTTCTTTGTCATCTTGGCTAAAATCGTCTTTATAGTCTTGTTGGCTGCCTCAACTACCCCATTTGCCTGCGGCCTGTATGGTGATGACCTGTGGTGGCCTATCCTGTATTTCTGCAACATTGCCTTCGTCTCTCCTTGAAACTGAACTCCGTTGTCTGTCACTACATGATGCGGCATACCATACCGACAAATGAGGTTATGAGCTATAAACTTTGCCATCTGTTTTGCTGTAACATTGCGGAATGATTCGGCTTCCACCCACTTCGAGAAGTAGTCCACCGCCATAATTATGAAGCGATGCCCATTAGATGCATTCGGTCGAATTTCTCCAATCATATCAATTCCCCATGCTGAGAAAGGCCACGGCTCTGACAGCCCGTGCAACTCTGTTTGCGGTAAGTGATTCAAATTACCATGTGCCTGACAGTCATGACAGTGATTTACCATCTTCGCGCAGTCTGTTTCCATGGTTGACCAATAAAAACCTTGTCTCTCTATCTTGCAGGACAGATTCAACCCGTTCATGTGCGGACCACATACCCCGGCGTGTATTTCTTCCATTACATGCTGAGCTTCTTCCTTTTTTAAGCACTTCAACTGAATACCGTTTGCTTGCCTCTTGTACAGTTACCCTTTCAAAATCACATACTAGGAAGCTAACTTCTGAATGACTATTCTGTCTTTTCTTCCTGCCCCTTCCGGAGTTCACTGTTGGAAATCTAATAACCATGTCCCAAGATCAAAATCAAGCAAAATATATATAAGAATGAACAAGATTGAAGTAAGGGCGGAAACAATACTCACAAAAGCCAAATGTGGATGCAATGGATGAAGTAAAAATGCTCCTTTGTGCAGTGAAGATTTCGGCCAAGCAGTAAGGAGAAGCTCCAAGCTTTGTTTGATCCTTCCAAGCTCTAAGATGAGTTTCCCATATCACCTTGTATGATCCCTTGATGTTGCTAGCCAAACTTATGTATTAAAGTTCCAAACTTGTACACTTTCTTCACAAAGTTCTTAAGAAAATGGAAGAAGAAGGAGAGCCAAAACTGTTCACTGTTTCGGTCAAGAGAGGGAGAGAGCAAGAAGTGATTTTGTGTTTCAAAAATCAATTTATATTTATGCCATAATTATATTAAATAATAATATAAATATAACACAAGCCATGCAAAGACTTAGAGTGTCTAACACTCAATTTCCATGCATTACCCTTGAGTGCTTTGTACACTATCTTCATGCATTGCATCTTGATTAAAAAATACAAATAATGACAAGTGTCATTGTGGGCCCCACACGTTTCCTTATGAAAGTGGGCCCACGTGCACTCACGCGTTCGGGTTCGATATTTCCAAAAGAAATATCGAGCTTACGTCGCGACGTTAATTAAATCGAATTTAAATAAATAATGGCGCCTAGCGAAATTATTATTTACGTCGCTAACGAATTAATTCTAAATTAATTCGTTTGCCCGAATTAAAATCTAATTTTAATTTCGCGTCGAAATCGAATTCCGTTTATTATATCGAATATAATTTTTTACGATTAATTCTAAATTAATCGTTCTCTCTCTTTATACAGTACTTTATCCAAGATAAAGTCTCTCCGTAATTAATCCAAGATTAATCGAGTTTGAATCATACGTCATCGGTGAATCTTCGGGAAGCGACCCAAGAGACCTCTAGATATGTTGGCAGTAAATCCGGTTGTCGAACTATCCGAACACGTACGTACCAAGTACTATTTTTTTACCGATTCACAAGACAAGGTTAGCCTCTAGCAAAACGCCATGCCTACCCAATTCTCTAGAAATATTCTTACTGGAATATTAGATCTATAACAGGCGTAGTAAACCGTAGTATAGTGTATATCGAACCAGTATCGGATGATCACATGCTAGGGCTGGGGCTGGATAAGTGTCTGCCCCGTCCGAAACACATATCGGATGTCAAGCAACCAGTCTCTTTGAATCGGATAATCCTGACCTAGTCATATTATCCCGATGGTTGCAACCATTATAGAGTACTAGTTCTGAATCCCTCGCGATCATCATCTCCATATGTCTGAAGTGATACTTCCATCTTGACATCACATCCATACACTACGATTCTCGATAAACCCAGAAGAGATGTACCAGAACCCGTTAAAGCCCTGGACCTTCAAAACTAAAGTTTACCGATCGTCGTAAGTACTACTGCGATGCAAGTCTCAGGTTAAGATCATATGCACCTACCCTGAAGCGGACTCCCATAGACACGCAACATACTACCAATGGGACTCCGCGGGGTCTATCCAGAGCGAAGCTGTTTTCCGTACCATCGGTAAAACACAACCTCCTACCGCACTTGCATAAGTATCCTATACTTAAATATATGAGAACTATGCCGTTGTGCCCTCACAACATGCAAGAGTGCAGTACTAGTCTATTCCGCATTATCGATGTCCAGTCTCGATAATACTACGACTAGGGATATTTAATGATTAAACCTTATGGATTGATACTGTCTCTATCATCTCAATCCGGAACTAATCATAGGGACTTTTACCATTTATATTTCTAAGTAATAAATTACAAAACGGTAAAAGGCAATTTCATTACTACATAGTTAATTTTGTACAATAATACAATATCATTTACAAAATAGTGACGCTATGGGTCATTACTGTCTAACAATCTCCCACTTGGCCTATAGCCAGTCACTCAAGCATCTAATACCTGAACTATGTACATGTCGCTCAAACTTTTCCCGAGGAATAGCTTTCGTCAGCGGATCTGCAATATTATCCTCTGATGCGATCTTCTCTCGATCTTCACATCGCCACGATGTATGATCTCTCGAATCAGATGGAATCGTCGAAGAACATGTTTGGATCGTTGATGAGACCTTGGTTCCTTAGCCTGTGCTATAGCCCCGCTATTGTCACAATACAATGGAACGGGCTCAGCTGCTAACGGAACTACTCCTAATCCAATTAGGAATTTACGGATCCAAACTGCCTCTTTTGCTGCTTCAGCTGCTGCAATGTACTCCGCTTCAGTTGTTGAATCGGCAACAGTATCTTGCTTGGAAGATTTCCAGCTCACTGCTCCGTTATTCAAGCAAATAATGTACCCGGTTTGCGACTTAAAGTCGTCTCTGTCGGTTTGGAAACTTGCATCGGTATACCCAGATACCTCAAGTTCTCCATCTCCATAGATTAAGAAAACATCCTTAGTTCTCTTAAGATACCTAAGGATACTCTTAACCGCCATCCAATGATCCTGTCCTGGATCGGCCTGATATCGACTACACATGCTCAAAGCATAGGACACATCAGGTCGTGTACATATCATGGCATACATGATCGATCCGACTGCCGAGGCGAACGGAGTCCGACTCATGTTGTCTCTCTCATCTTGTGTTTTTGGACACATGTCCCTAGATAGATAGACGCCATGTGATTTGGCAACAGTCCCCTCTTGGACTGATCCATGTTGAATCTCTTCAACACTTTATCATATATGTACTCTGGGAGAGTCCAAGTAGCTTTCTAGATCTATCCCGGTAGATCTTTATTCCTAGAATAAAAGCTGCTTCTCCCAGATCTTTCATGGAGAATTTCAATGAAAGCCAAGCTTTCACCGACGTTAACATGGGAATGTCATTGCCTATAAGCAATACATCGTCGACATAAAGGACAATAAAAGTCAGTGCACTCCCACTAACCTTCTTATACACACAAGGATCATCTACGTTTTGAATGAAATCATATTCTTTTATGACCTCATCAAAACGTTGGTTCCATGACCTCGATGCTTGCTTCAGTCCATAAATGGACCGATTTAACTTACAAACCTTGTTTGCAAGTCTTGGTGCGATAAAACCGTCAGGTTGTTGCATATAAACATCCTCCAACAGGTTTCCGTTAAGGAAAGCGGTTTTAACGTCCATCTGCCATATTTCGTAATCGTAATATGCAGCTATTGCAAGCATTATCCGAATGGATTTAATCATGGCAACGGGTGAGAAAGTTTCGTCATAATCAACTCCAAGTTGTTGACGATACCCCTTCGCTACAAGCCTAGCTTTGTACGTTTGAACGTTGCCATCCATGTCTGTCTTCTTCTTGAAGACCCATTTGCATCCAATAGGCTTTACGCCTTCTGGTGCATCACCAGTGGTCCAAACTTGGTTGGTATACATGGAATCCATTTCGGCCTTCATGGCCTCTTGCCATAAAGTGGATTCGATACCCCCCGTATCGCTTCCTCATACGTAGCCGGTTCAGTATCCTCAATAAGATTAATATCTACATGAGTGAGATCAGGAATCCATACCTCTCAGGTATTACCCTGACTCTCTCCGACCTACGTAACCCTTGTGTAATTGAAGATTGTGGTTCAGTCTCATCCTGGATGGACTGTTCATGTTCCGTTCTAGATTCTATGCCAGGAACAGTATCACTACGACTTTCATCGAGTTCTACTTTTTCCTCCCACTAACCACTGCATTTAGGAATTCCTTCTCAAGGAAAACTGCATGTAGAGCAACAAATACTTTGTTCTCTTTTGGGTTATAGAAGTAATATCCTTTGGTTTCCTTAGGATATCCAACAAATAGGCATTTATCTGATTTGGGTTCAAGTTTGGTACCTTCCAAACGTTTGACGTATGCCCAGCAACCCAAATCTTCAGGAATGAGAAACCTGGTTTCTTTCCTGTCCATATCTCATACGGAGTCTGTTCAACAGACTTTGACGGAACCCTATTCAAAATAAGAATTGCACTTTCTAATGCATGTCCCCAGAAGGATATAGGTAGCTCTCAGTGCGACTCATCATCGACCTTACCATGTCAAGCAAGGTACGGTTTCTCCGTTCAGACACACACCATTTAATTGTGGTGTTCCAGGAGGAGTCCATTGTGAAAGAATACCATATTCTTTCAAGTAATCTTGAAACTCATTACTTAAGTATTCGCCACCACGGTCCGACCGTAATGTCTTAATACTCTTGCCTGTTTGTTTTTCAACTTCGTGTCGAAACTCTTTGAATTTCTCAAAAGTTTCCGACTTGTGCATCATTAGATACACATAACCATAACGTGATGCATCATCCGTAAAGGTTACGAAGTATCGATATCCACCTCTAGCCTGGCTAGACATGGGCCCACAAACGTCACTATGAACGAGGGCTAACAGTTCAGTGGCGCGTTCACCTTTACCACTAAAAGGTGATTTAGGCATTTTGCCTAATAAACAAGATTCGCAGACGTCATATGAATTTGGATCAAATCCGTCCAAGTACCCACTCTTCGAAAGTGTGGATATGCGAGTCTTTGTTGATGTGTCCCAGACGACAATGCCACAAATAAGTTTCTTTCTTTGGATTACTCATTTTGAGCCTTTTGTTTGTTATTTTACATTTTGGAGATTCATTTATATTCAAAATATAAAGACCATTATTTGCATCAGCACTGCAAATTTCTGCATCATTCATATATAAATAACACCTGGTGTTTTTAAATACAAAAGTGTACCCACACTGGGTTAACAAAGATACAGAAATAATATTCTTAGTTAAACTAGGAACAAAATAACAGTCAAAAGTTTAAGTACATGCCCCGAGGGCAGTTCCAAAACAAAAGTGCCTACGGCCAAAACAGCAACAGAAGTTCCATTTCCAACTCGTAGATCAATCTCCCCCGAAGCCAGTCTCCTGCTATCATGCAGATCCTGCACATCAGTACAAATATGAGAACCACAGCCAGAATCAAAAATCCAATTTTTATTAAGACTTGAAGTAGTCATATTTATCTCAATAACAAACATACCTGAGGCCGGTGCCTTGCCCGCCTGTATGTCCTCCTTATGTCCCTTGTTCATGCGGCAGTCACGCTTCCAGTGACCTTTCTTGCCGCATTTCAGGCAAACATCTTGAGACTTGTCCCTTGGCTTCCCAGAAGCCTTTGTTGACTTGGCCTTGCCTTTGTTCTTATGCTTCTTCTTCTTAACACCCCCCCAGTTGCCTTGAGCCCAGCTTTCGGCGTTTGAGATGTTGTTGCAAAGTGCGCCTCGCGCTTGTTGCCTTTCAGAAGTTCTTTCTCTGACTCCTTGAGAATTGACAACAACTCTCCAAGAGTGTCATCCGAATTCATCAGTTTGTAGTTGATGACAATCTGTTTCCAAGTATCGGGTAGTGACTGTAGAAGTACATCTATAGCCAGCTCAGACTCCAAGACTATACCCATACAAGCCAGTTCATCAATATCGGCTATCATTTGAGTCCCATGGACCTCAACAGAACTACCATCAGTCATACGGGTGCGAAAGATCCTCTTCACCAACTCGTACCTCGCCATCCGCTTATTAGTGCGGTGAAGATCTTGCAATCTTGCCATCATATTATAAGGATCCAAGTCCCTATTTTGGCGACGAAAGTGTTGAGTCATTGAAGCAAGCATGATTGACTGAGCCGTGTCACAATCATCACTGTGAGTTTTCCATAACTCCAGCTCAAGTGGCTCAGTTGGCTTAGGCCCGAGAGGTCTCTGAATCGTATACAGTATCCTCTCCGCCCCAAGGACTATCCTTAGGTTCATTTCCCAATCAGCAAAGTTTGTCCCCTTAAAGACATTGTCACCCATGATGATGTCACGGACATTTACCTTGCTAGCCATCTTAACTACGATAGTCCAACTATCTAGTTAACGATAAAATGGGTACAGTCAAACTGTTACAAGAAAAATAACATTTTTATTAGTCCAACTAATGTTAAAAAATTGACGAAATAAATTTTGTAAGCGCGTAAAGCTAAGTATCTGAATGAAATTGCAAACTCAATACTAGCCTCCCACTATTTTCTACAAGTCTCTAACCCTCTGTTGAGTACTCGGGAAATCCAATTTCCTAGTGGGCTAGGATCCCGTTAAATAACACACAACCTTGACTTTGGCCAACAAGTTGTATGATATTTAACTAGGTAGATCTCGAAGATCAATTGGATCCCATCCAATTCCTAGATCCGGTAGGTGGACATCCAAGTCCGAAACATATATATCTAATACATACGTCAATGTATCCAATACATTTTCCTAACCATTTCCTCTGAATCAACTAAGCCTTGGCTTTGGCACAACAAACCTAATGATTCCAGTTAAGCGGGACCCATTGACAAGGAAAGTTTCGTAATCAATGTCGATGGACAAGAAGTGATCTTGACTTTGGCCAACAAATCACAACTTGGACAGGACACCGATGTGTAACAAAACTCTCATGATTCAAACACATCCTCAATTGACAAAGGTCTTGACTTTGGCCAACAAACCAATGCCAATTTCGGATCTTGAGAAAGAATCATTCAACGGAAGGAAAATCGCTTAATATTGTTTGAGGGATTTTTCGCGTAATTGGCAACCAATTAATTTATCTTTGTTAGGTCTCATCATCATACACCCTTAAGCATGCTTCTAAAACATCATAAAGTGCATAAAGTAAAGTAATAGTGATATACGGATGGATATATAAACAACTTGTTCCTAGAACAAATCACTCCCTTTCCTCTCCCCGCTAGCACTATTCTACTTCTACCAAATTACATAATACAATAAGAGAAACCTCATTTACATTGAGGGGAATTAGGTGAGAAGAGAATACATAGAGATAAAGAGACAAGGCTGGACACGCAGGTCCAATTTATAAATTCCAAATTTACAATAATTTCTAAAATTACCCTTCCCTTCTAATATCCATCCGATATGCACTATTCATACAACACATCCACATTCATTCATTCATTCAAGGCATGTTATACAACCAATCAAATCCAATTAATTAGTCTTTATTAGGTGACAATACAATGTTCAAACAATTGTTTGCATTTGCGCGAGTCCAACTCGTTTTGTGAATAAATACATATGGTATGAATTCACGAATTATATCGAACTACTCGTTAAATCCAATTTAAGTCGTATTCAATACTAATCCTATTATTTAATTCTAAATTAAATATATACACTTTTATTGTGCTTTTATAACTTAGATTCCAATCTAGTTCTATTGGGTCTCAAAGCCCAACTAACATCTAATGTCCGTTTAATTAAAGTCCGATGGGCTTTCTATTGATTTCATTAGGCTTGGGCCTTGGTCAATGTGGGTCAAACCCAATTTCCAAGCCCAATAAGGAATCACCCTCATTTGCCATAAAACCAATATCAAGCCCATAAGGCCCAATTAAACATAAAAGCCCATTTATTACATTTGGACTTAAATGGTGTGATTTAGGCCCATTTTGGATCCAATCCAAATGGTCCAAATCTACTTGGCCCAACCAAGCCCATTTATGACCAAATATAATAGTTTTAGGCCCAATTCCAATTTAAGCCCAATTAACTAAATTTTAAAATTCCAAATTTTATAACTTAATTAATTAAAGTGTATGTTCATGATTAATCCTTTAAATCAATATTTCCAAAATATCAAATTAATCTATTAATCATATTTTTTTATCTTAAATACATGTCCAACATTATTTAATCAAAAAATCAAGTCCCTAATATGTCATCAAGCATTCGGCCAAGATGGACAATATGGTTCCGATTTCGTTTTCAATCCAATCAAGTCACAAATAATCATCTCCATATTATTTCAAGTCATCCAATGTCTTAAAATTAAAAAATCATCTAGTCCTCATGCTTGCATGTATTCGGCCAAGCCACTTTGGGGTTGGAAAAATTAATCCAATTTATTTTCCATAAAATTGATGATGTATAATCCATTTTAACATACATCTAAGCATATTCAATCAAGCAAACTCATCAAATCATGCTTCAAACAATTTTCCCAAATAACATCCTAATATATTTGCATGCATTTTTAGGCTCAATGATACCATTGTTGGAAATCTAATAACCATGTCCCAAGATCAAAACAAGCAATATATATAAGAATGAACAAGATTGAAGTAATGGCGGAAACAATACTCACAAACCAAATGTGGATGCAATGGATGAAGCAAAAATGCTCCTTTGTGCAGTGAAGATTTCGGCCAAGCAGTAAGGAGAAGCTCCAAGCTTTGTTTGATCCTTCCAAGCTCTAAGATGAGTTTCCCATATCACCTTGTATGATCCCTTGATGTTGCTAGCCAAACTTATGTATTAAAGTTCCAAACTTGTACACTTTCTTCACAAAGTTCTTAAGAAAATGGAAGAAGAAGGAGAGCCAAAACTGTTCACTGTTTCGGTCAAGAGAGGGAGAGAGCAGAGAAGTGATTTTGTGTGTTCAAAAATCAATTTATATTTATGCCATAATTATATTAAATAATAATATAAATATAACACAAGCCATGCAAAGACTTAGAGTGTCTAACACTCAATTTCCATGCATTACCCTTGAGTGCTTTGTACACTATCTTCATGCATTGCATCTTGATTAAAAAATACAAATAATGACAAGTGTCATTGTGGGCCCCACACGTTTCCTTATGAAAGTGGGCCCACGTGCACTCACGCGCGTTCGGGTTCGATATTTCCGAAATATCGAGCTTACGTCGCGACGTTAATTAAATCGAATTTAAATAAATAATTGCGCCTAGCGAAATTATTATTTACGTCGCTAACGAATTAATTCTAAATTAATTCGTTTGCCCGAATTAAAATCTAATTTCAATTTCGCGTCGAAATCGAATTCCGTTATTATATATCGAATATAATAATTTTAAATACGATTAATTCTAAATTAATCGTTCTCTCTCTTTATACAGTACTTTATCCAAGATAAAGTCTCTCCGTAATTAATCCAAGATTAATCGAGTTTGAATCATACGTCATCGGTGAATCTTCGGGAAGCGACCCAAGAGACCTCTAGATATGTTGGCAGTAAATCCGTTGTCGAACTATCCGAACACGTACGTACCAAGTACTACGTTTTTTACCGATTCACAATACAAGGTTAGCCTCTAGCAAAACGCCATGCCTACCCAATTCTCTAGAAATATTCTTACTGGAATATTAGATCTATAACAGGCGTAGTATACCGTAGTATAGTGTATATCGAACCAGTATCGGATGATCACATGCTAGGGCTGGGGCTGGATAAGTGTCTGCCCCGTCCGAAACACATATCGGATGTCAAGCAACCAGTCTCTTTGAATCGGATAATCCTGACCTAGTCATATTATCCCGATGGTTGCAACCATTATAGAGTACTAGTTCTGAATCCCTCGCGATCATCATCTCCATATGTCTGAAGTGATACTTCCATCTTGACATCACATCCAATACACTACGATTCTCGATAAACCCAGAAGAGATGTACACAGAACCCGTTAAAGCCCTGGACCATCAAAACTAAAGTTTACCGATCGTCGTAAGTACTAGCGATGCAAGTCTCAGGTTAAGATCATATGCACCTACCCTGAAGCGGACTCCCATAGACACGCAGACATACTACCAATGGGACTCCGCGGGGTCTATCCAGAGCGAAGCTGTTTTCCGTACCATCGGTAAAACACAACCTCCTACCGCACTTGCATAAGTATCCTATACTTAAATATGATGAGAACTATGCCGTTGTGCCCTCACAACATGCACGAGTGCAGTACTAGTCTATTCCGCATTATCGATGTCCAGTCTCGATAATACTACGACTAGGGATATTTAATGATTAAACCTTTATGGATTGATACTGTCTCATATCATCTCAATCCGGAACTAATCATAGGGACTTTTACCATTTATATTTCTAAGTAAATAAATTACAAAACGGTAAAAGGCAATTTCATTACTACATAGTTAATTTTGTACAATAATACAATATCATTTACAAAATAGTGACGCTATGGGTCATTACTGTCTAACATTCACCAGTTCCAGATACCTCTGAATGTCATAATACCAAGGTTTACCGTCGTCGACCATCAACTTTCAGAATTCTTTCTATCTCATAACACAAGGTCTGCTTGCTGTCGTCAGTATCAACGGTCTCATCACTAAATTTTCCTGGATTTTCCCATTCGCTGCAAGTGTACCAAGTGTGTCTGCCATCTGATTCTCTTCTCCTCAGCAAGTGATGAAAATATACAATCTGTGATAACTTGTGCCAACTTCCTGAGGTGAAAAGGTAAGGTTTCAACCGTTCTTCTTTCACTCCCATTTCTCCTCTCGCATCTGCTGGACTCCAGCATAGAATCTCCGTAGATTTCCACACACTCCCGGCCTTCAAGGCTATCAATGCTGTCAAACAAAAGCACATGCTGCATACTCGGCCATGTTGTTAGTCACTCTGAATGTCAACCTCTTGGACAAAGGCAAAGTCTCTCCCTCAGGGGTCACTATCACGATCCCAATTCCGGCTCCCTTGTAATGCACTGCTCCCGTCAAATACATCTTCCATTTCTGAACTGTTATTGCTTGGATCTCTTCATCTGGAAATTCAAACTTATAGTGATCTCCCTCAACAGGTTACAATGCCAGAAACTCTGCTACTGCTCGCCCTTTGATCACTTTGGAGGTGAGATACTCAATGTCAAACTCTGTCAGCAATACCAACCATCGGCCATTTTTCCCACTAGTGAAGACACCGAATGAAGATATTCAGAGGATTTTCCTTTGCCACTACCTGGATCTTGTAAGACTGGAAATAATGTCGCAACTTTCTGGAAGTCCATACCACGGCAAGACAGATCTTCTCTACTTCTTGATACCGAGCCTCATACGTGAGCATCTTCTTACTCAGATAGTAAACTACATGTTGTACTCCTGTCTCATCTGCATGTACCATCATTGCCCCAGTGCTTCTGATTCTATAGCCAAATACAATATCAAAGGTCTGCCAGGTCTCAGAGGTTTTAATACATGAGGCTTTACCAAGTACACTCTGATTTTGTCGAAGGCCGTCTGACACTGTTCATTCCATCTTACTGGCTGATCTTTTCTCAACAGTTTGAAGATATGCTCACATACTGATGTCAAATTGGCGATGAACCGACTGATGTACTGAATCTTCCCCAGAAATGCTATGACTTCTTTTTCTGTCTTCGGTGCGGGCATTTTTGTGATTGCTTTGATTTTCTCAGAATCTACCTCTATTCCGCCCATTCCCATTGTATGACCAATCAATTTACCTGATGTCACCCCAAACACACATTTCTTGGGATTTAGCCGCAGGTTGTATCTATCAACTCTCTGAAGGAACCTTTCCAGTGCTTCAATATGCCCAACCCTTGTCTCTGATTTCACCATCATGTCATCCACATACTCCTCAATCTCTTTGTACATCAAGTCGTGGAAAAGTGTAGTGGCCATCCGCTGATAAGTAGCTCCTGCATTCTTAAATCCAAACGACATTACCTTGTAACAATAAGTACCCCACTCAGTAACAAATGCAGTCTTGTGTTTGTCTTCCTCAGCCATGAGAACCTGATTGTAACCTGAAAACCCATCTGCAAATGAATATATAGCGGATAAAGCCGCACTATCAACCAGAACATCTATATGCGGCAGAAGAAAATCATCTTTAGGACAAGCCTTGTTGAGATCTCTGTAGTCTACACACATTCTGACCTTCCCGTCTTTTTTTGGCACCGGCACTATATTAGCCAACCACTCAGGATACTTTACTACTTCCAGGAACCCCACATCTATCTGTTTCTTAACTTCCTCTCTGACTTTCTCAGACCATTCTGGTCTCATCCTTCGGAGTTTCTATTTTACTGGCCTCATATTCGGATAAGTTGGTATTGTGTGCTGGGTAATGTTTCGGTCTACCCCAGGCATGTCCTCATAGGACCAAGCAAACACTTTGGTATATCTGACCAATACCTCTTCTAATTTCTCCCTTTCTTCGGAGGTAACTTCACGTGCAATCAGAATTTCCTTGGGACTCTCAGGTGTACCAAGGTTAAATGCAGTAGTTCTGGCTGAACTGATATCAAATATGCTTGATTCGTGCAGAGTAAATGGAAATAACTCAGGCAAGTAAGCAAAAGAAATGTCTTTATTATTGGATAATGCGGAAGTACATTCAAACAAATCATGAAGGTAAATGTCTTCATCATCTATAGACACTTCTTCCTCTGCAACCAAGTTTTCCTCAGGTTTTTTGTCCTTTCCCAGAGTCAGGCTCTCTAACTTCATCAGTTCTTCCTCCCAATTCTCTTCACAATTTCTTCAACTATCGGCTTCTTACCCAACATATCCTGGAAGATCTCAAACCTAGGTACCACAATTCCATTAACTTCCACAGGCTCAGACTCCCCTTGATATCCTGAAGCTTTCACAAAACATTCCATCAGTTTCAGGCTTTTTTCTTGACCTTCGGCTTTTTTTCATCAGACTTGTACCCCAAACCCTTCCGAGTAGTCTGTCCTCTGAAATCTGGTAATTTCGAACCTTCACCCGGCTCAAACTTCAATTTTTTCATGATCCTAGCCACCCTAGGATCCACCCACTCTTCAAAAGTAGCTGAAACCTGAAACCTCGTGAGAGGTTGTATCTCCAAGGCGGCCACAACATTATCTACCTCGGCCCAAATAGTAACAACTTCTCCCTCATACGGGAACTTGATCATCTGATGTAAAGTGGAAGGCACGCCCCCAAGTTTGTGAAACCAAAGCCTTCCCAACAATAAGGCGAAAGTAGCCGGGATGTCCAGTACCGTAAACTCAACTTCATCTTCAATCGGGCCTACCTTGACCATAGCCACAAAAGTACCCTCAACTCCCCTTTTACTGTCATCATAAGCCTTAATAGTTATACTGGAGGGGTCCAAGTCTGTCGCTTTCATACCCAATATTGCCAGAATTTTCAGTGGGTACACATTGATGGATGAACCGTCATCCACCATCACACATGAAGTTCTCTTGCCCCTTACTTCAGCCCTGATAAATAGAGGCCTATTATGATTTCTTCCCTCCGTCGGGAGTTCATCCTCAGAAAAAGATATCTGCAAAGCTCTTTCTTAACTAACCCAACAAACATTGCAGGGTTGGCATCTTCCGGTACCACAATCTTGCTCAAGGCCTCAACCATGGCCTGCCTATGCTCCCGAGATGCACATAACAGTTCCCAGATACTCACTTGTGCTCTAGTCTTCCTCAATTGCCTCAGCACTATATCCTCCTCAGTATTTTCTGTAGTCTCAACCACTTCTCTACCATCTGTCAAAACTTCCTTACCTCTTTCTGCCATCTCATTGTAAAAACGACCGCTGCGCGTCATTCTCCTCACTTCTTCCTCATCACTGCTAGAGAAATCAAGCCAAAAGTTTTTCCCCTGCTCAGTCTCATCTTCACTAGTACTATCCCAGATTCCCAGGCAAAAGGCTTGAGGGTGAAAGGATTTTAGGACAAAGTCTTCTGGGAGGCCAGAATTGATTATATAGGTTGGTGGTGGTACAGCACGGTAGTTGGGTAAGGGGTTTCTGTGTGTGTCAGGCTGTTCTATTTCTAGGTAAGGTATTTTCTTGGAGTCTATCAGGTCTTGGATTTCATGGCCGAGTCGGGCGCAGTTGTCGGTGTCATGGCCCTTTTCTTGGTGAAAGTGACAGTAAAGGCTTAGGTTATAATGTGATGGTGGGGGATTGGGTAATGGTTTGGCTTCCAAGGGTTTTAAGAGCCCTTGCCTCTTCAATTTCTCTAGCACATTTGACAGGGGTCTTCCCAAGTTGGAAAATCTCCAGTTCCGGATAGCGGCAATCTCAGCAGAAACGGGCTTTGTTCCCGATGTTCCCCCAATGGGCCTCCTATTCAGACCATAGAATTTTCTATTCTCGGCCTCTTCTTCCTCAATATCCATGACAGTTTCCCTCAACTGCCGAAAGTCTCTAATCATGGAGGTCATCCTCCTTAGCTTCCCATAGATGGAGGGCTTGGTGCCCTTGATGATCATCTAATCTGGTCATTCTCCGAGGGCCTAGTCTGCATTTTCAACAACTGACCTCTCCATCGGTCCAAATACTCCTTAAAACTCTCCTCCGATTTTTGTTTAACATTCTCCAGATCGTGGAGTGAGAGATCGATCTCTAGGTCAGTGACATACTGTTTCAGGAAGGCGTCAGCCAACTCCCTCCAGTCTTCCTTCACTTTCTTCTCCAAACTGTGGTACCACACCACGGGAGCTCCCTCGAGCGACATTCCAAACATCTTCTGCACTTGGCGCTGAGACAGGCCAACTGAACTCATGACTGATACAAACTGTCAGAGATGCACCCTTGGATCCCCATTCCCGTTAAACTTAGCCATATCAGGCATCTTGAACTATGCCGGCAATTGTTCCTCGAAAGTCAGTGTGTCATAATCCAGCAAATCCTCATTCTTACCCCTCATCTTGCGGGTAACTGACTAAACCTGATCCTGAAGTTTCTGTAACTCTGCCTAAGACCCAGATACTCTGCCTGCTGTATACTCTGCCATATCATCATCAAAAGTGGGGATATCATCCCCCAACCCATTTAGGCTCCTCACGCCTCACATTCTCAGAATTTCCCCCAGCACGGGGCACAGCCATACCAGCCACAGCAGTAGTCAAGGCTTGCAACTGTTCAGTAATCTTGGTGAGACTGTTTTCCAACTGATCTAGATGGGATACCTCAATATCTGATTCACTCATGTCTGTTCTAGGTATTTTGGTGAGTCTTCCCTCTTTTCTAACCCAACAGGAATCTATGATGCCTTTCTAAGACATAGAGGGTGTTAACATGATATATGTATGTATGAGGTGCATGAGATGCATGTAACAAATATATAACATTCTAAATCAACTAAAATTTTCAAACAAATCGGCCCGTTATCATTTCAGAAGCTTTTGGGCTAACTGCATAGGAGTGAACTCATCCCAGTTTAAATGGCCCAACAAGTTCACATCTCATGGCAAGGAGCCCAACTAAATCCAAATGGTAATGTTCCGAACACAAGCACAAAGTGGCCCATCAATCACTTAAAGCCTTTGGCCCAATCGTCGTAAAATACGTTCTTGTCCCAGTTTAAATGGCCCAACAAGCCCATATCCCATGACAAATGGTCCAAATGGATCCAAACGATGATGTTCCCAAACACAAGCATAAAAGAAAGATAATGCAAACATAAAACAATGATTTCTACAGAATGTCCCATCAACATTTCAGAAACTTTGGGCCTAGCGGTCATAAGGTACGAACTTGCCCCAATTTAAATGGCCAGCAAGTCCGCATTTCTGACAATAGTCCAACTGCAACCAAATGAGGATGGTCCACTAGCAAATATTCAAGAAAATAATTGTTACTTTAACCATACAAACCCGGTCTATGTGGGGTTTGCAAGAGTGTAGACAAAGGCTCTCACCGGCGAATGGTGGCCCACAATTAGGTCTCCCCAATCAAGGGTTCGAGCGACCAAGTGAGAGCACCCTTTTTTATACACTAAGGTACGTGCCAATGAGCTATGGCATGTGACTGACTGTAAAATGGATTTCCCGTTGTAGATTCCCCAGAGGGAGGGTGGAACGAGGCTCTCTTAAGTACCCTAGCCTCTTAGGCTCTTATCGCTTGGTGACAGGAATAAACAACGAGTCCTCCAAATTAGTCCATCACAATAGGCTATTAGTAGATGGCCATATGGGTGCCTTCACAGCTTTTCCTTCTAGGAAGGTAGTGAATGAAGAAAGACACAAAACCATTACCTAGCCTCAAAATGCCCTTGATTGAACCCCTATTTTATCCACTATAGACACGGTCAATTAGAACATAAATCCAAACATTACAAGACAATATTTCGGGGCCGATTCTCTATCGCCAATGGTGTCGCCAGACTGTGGGAAACAGAAACTAGACGACGCATGCTGTTCTAGGGTCGCGGCCTAGTTGGGAGTACAGAGTAGCCACGGGGACTAAACCAGAGAATAATGGAGTCGCCACCTGGTGTGGACCGAGAAAATGAGATTTAAGGCCGCACTCACCCCTCGCAAGGGAAGACCTCAAACCGTTGTGTTCGGAATGGTCCCTTACTTATGTCACTTGTAATGAAAGGATTTGTGTCATAATTTAATCAAGCTTAAGTAACACTTATTTCCAAGAGTATCATGCTTCTAAATCCATATGCACAAAGATAAAACTTAAACCTAAATTCATGTATTTCACATATAAGATTGCATGCTTGAAAGTACATCAAATTAGCAACGAACATAGAACTTCATTGGCATATTGTTTTCATGGAAACACAAGCACACCTAACCACGCAAGCACACATAAGGCGAATCAAATAATGGCGAACATGTGATTTCATAGATATGTCTACTTATACGTGCAGAAGCATAAACAAATAGCCATTACATGTCCATGTGTAAAAAAAAAAGTCAACTAAGTACATAATGCAAAAAGACACTTAAGGATGCAATTAGGCATTAAAGTAAGCATGCTATGACATGGTGCAAAAGAAGATAACTAATATGGACACAAACACACATGTGAGCATTTTTCCAAGTGGTACGTGGAATTGTATCCCAAGTACAAACCGCACTACCGTCCATTCGAAATCGGCTATGGAATTTATGTCTGGGTTTCCATCCGATATATCACAAGAATAATACTACTCAAATGCTATAACGACATGGATATATGAATTGTAATATGTTACATATTGTACTCATACATGTGGGGAATACAGATGAACGACACCTACACAATCTTGTGTATTACAGAGATGCAATCAGGTTCATCATACGAAGGGATAGCTACTAGGAACAATTTTGTATGAAATCTGATGAAAAAGACTCAGTTCAGTGGGTGCGCATTCACGTAGCGTTCGACAACGCATTCGAACAGTAAATAGAAGGTTCGCGTTCATATAGCATTCGAGAACGCGTTCGAACGGAGCCAGACCTGATGCATGAAACACTAAGAAAATGCATACGTGTTCACGTGGCATTTGAGAACGCGTTCGAACGGTAAATAGAAGGTTCGCATTCGTATAGCGTTCGAGAACACGTTCAAACAGAACCAGGCATGATGCATGAAACACTAAGAAAATGTGTGCGCGTTCGCGTAGCGTTCGAGAACGCGTTCGAATGGTAAACAGAAGGTTCACGTTCGTGTGGCATTCGAGAACGCGTTCGAATGGAACCAGACCTGATGCATGCAACACATTCATAGACAAACAAATCCACAATATGGGACCTCACGTATCCGATTGAACTCATCTCGCATCCAATCGAGTATACACCAATCGGCGCGGCAAAGCGTCGCGGTAAAGGATTTTAACCCCTCCAAATAGGGGACTTTTAATACGACTTACTAAGCCCATGCACTCGATCGCATCATGCATACAAAGAATAAAGACAATAATATCAAACTTAGTATGTCCGATTGAATATTTCTTACATTCAACCGAACACACATCAACCAGCGCGGTAAATCATTGTGGTAAAAGGTTTTAACCCCTCCAAATAGGGGACCTTTAATCTGACTTACTAAGCCCATGCACTCGATCACATCTTGCATACAAAGAATAAAGACAATAATATCAAACTTAGTATGCCCGATTGAATATTTCATACATTCAACCGAACACACATCACCGGCGCGGCCTTTACCCCCTCCAAATAGGGGACCTTTAATCCGACTTACTAAGCCCATGCGCTCGATCGCCTCATGCATAAACAAGTAACATGCGAAATTTAAATGATGAAAAATAAATAAATCAAAGTAATATAAAACAAAAGAAGGTGCAATTTACTCAAGCGGTACGTGGAGTTGTATCCCGAGTACAGATCATACTACCGTCCATTCGGAATCGGCTATGAAATTTATGTCCGGGTTTCCATCCGATATACCGCGAGAGTTGACACATCTTTTATTTTATTCCAAGGCCACAACATACAATATTTCGTAATACATGCATATTTATCTACTCAAGGGCCACAACATGCATTTTAACATAACAATCATGCGAACAATACTCAATAAATAATAAAAATAAAATAGAAAAACGAATGTAGAAATACTCTCAGGTCTAACCTTTTTTGCCGACTTTCGTACTTGCGTTTCACGGAGATCGGAAGGGTAAAGCTCCTCAACTTCTCTGGTTCACTGGTTTAGCATCTTAGCTCACTGTTTTGCTATTTTGCTTGCTGTTTGGCCTCCGTTTTGCTGTTGTTTCCTATGTATTTTCTGCTCACTATTCAGGTCACTGTTTTGACGTTTCAACGGACTATTTTGGGTGTTTTTTAAAGGTTTTAAGTGCAGTTTTTTATGTTACCATTTTAAGGATTTTAGGGACTATTTTAAGTGGATCTGGACTGCTGTTTGGAGTGATTTGGGCATGCAGTACATGGGTTGTTTCAGGGATGGGTATTCGGTGGTGAGAGTGGAGGAGATGGAGAGAAATTTTGTTGCTTCTTTCTTGTGATTTGCGTGTAATGTCTAGGTCTTTTTTTGTTGTGATTTGCATGTGAGTTATGTTTATGAGCTAGGGGCCTGCATGTCTTGGTTAGGGGTTGTTTATATAGAGATGGGCTAGGGCTTCTCCTTGTCTCACAAGGAAGGGATTTGATTTAGTGTTGAGCAAGGAAAGTCAAAGATTTGATGGAGACAAGATTGGTTTAGATTAGGAAGTCAATATCTTTAAATTGGTTATGAGTGATTTAATTAGGCATGTCATCTTTTTAATTTACTATATGATTTTGTCTAGTTAGGAAGTTAATATATTTGATTTATCTAAATTATGTATGATTATATTTTATGTTTTATTTACTTGGTAAATGGTTTAATTATTTTATTTAATTCAATGTTTAATTTAATTAATATTTGATTTAATTTGGGTGTAATTTAAGGGCCTTGGACATGTGGGCCTCGCAGCAAACCATAAATACTGACACCGTTCGAACGCCTCTTAGAACGCTGTACGAACGCCCGCAATCTGTTTGACGTTCGAACGTGGTAACGAACGCAGCACGAACGAAAACAGTGAACTTGTGAAATGAACTTGATGACATACTTATTCTGAATTTCCCATTCCGACGTCCGTTTCCCGCTATATCATTAACTTAAAAAAGGTAGTGCCTCCAACTGAGACTCATCATCGGGTTTCATATGCAAAAATGCAATGCCTACAGTGCCTAAAACACTATTTACTTGGTAAAAAGTGTAAATGCCATCGATCTGTTAGCCCTAATTCATAGTGAAGCAAGTGGGCCCATGTCTAGGTAGCCTAGAGGTGGATATGAATATTTCGTGACCTTTACGGATGTGGCATCGTGTTATGGTTATGTGTCTCTTTTGAAGAACACAAATCAGAAACTTTTATAGTTTCAACGCGAAATAGACAAACAGACCTGCTAAAGTATTAAACCGTCACGGTAAGACCGTAATGGAAAATACTTAAGCAATAAGTTTCTAATATACTTGAAAGAGTAAAGTATTCTTTCAATGAGGACTCCTCCCGGAACACGTCAATTTGACAGTGTGTCCGAATAGAGAAACCAAATTTTATTGGACATGATAAGGTTAATCATGAGTCGCTCTGAGCTACCATTTCCTTCAACGAATAAGCATTAACAGTGCAGAACTTATTTAGAATAAGGTTCCATAAAAATCTGTTTGACAGATTTCATATTAGATATGAATAGGAAAGAAACTAGGTTTTCTCATTCCTATAAATTTGGGAATGCTGGGCATATGTTTGGATGATACCAAACTAAAACCCAAAATGGATAAGTGCCAATTGTAGGTTATCTTAGGGATACCAAAGTATAGAACTTATACAACTCACAAGGGAACAATTTAATTGTTGCTCACCATGCGGTTTTCCTAAGAGGAATACCTATATGCAGTGGGAGGATAGTAAAACTCGATGAAAATCGGAGTAATACTATTCATGGCACCGAATCTTAATGGAACATGAATAGTTCATCAAGGATGAAGCTATACCAATAATCTTCAAATACATAAGAACAGCGTAAGTCGAAGAGAGTCAGAAAACAACCTGGGGTATGGGTTTCTGATCTCACCTCATAAAGATGTCTATCTTATTGAGGTATACCAACGGACTACGTATGAGGAAGTGATACAAGGTATCGACTCCCTATTATGGCAAAGTGCCATGAATCCGAATTGGATTCCATGTAAATCAACTATGTTTATATACTAGTTGATGTACCGCAAGGCATTGTGCCTATTGGTACTATATAAGTCTTCAAGGAACACATACATGGAAGGCAACATACTAACATATAAAGCTAGGCTTTTAGCGGAAAGGTATCGTTATCAACATTGTGTTGATTACGATTCAACCTTTTACCTGTTGCCACAGTAAATCCATTTGGATAATGCTTGCAGATGCTGCATATTTCATTTATGAAATATGTCAGCTGGACGGGAAAATCACTTTCCTGAAAAGGAAACCTTTTGGAGGAGGTTTAAAACATCCTGTCGGTTTTGTCGTACCAAAACTAGCAAACAAGGTTTGCAGGTTATTCGATCCATGTTTGGATTGAAGCAAGCATTAGGTTCTTGGAATTACCGTTTTGATGTATTCATAATGGTTTATGATTTAATTCAAAACGAAAATGATTCTTGTGTGTATAAGGAGGTTGATGGAGTGCACTGACAATAAATGTCCTATAAATAATGATAATATGTCATTTCTCGGAAATGATATTCCCATATAACTATCGGTGAAAGCTTGGCTTTCATAAATACTCTTTGAGAAATCGTACATTGAAAAATATACGCGACCTGGTGTCTCATACGCTTAAGCATATGGATTCAAAATCAGGGCAATCCAAGTGATAGTCACTGGATTGAAATTAAGAACATCCATTATTATCTTAGAGATCTAAGGATGCTGTCTTAAATAAAATGAGATGGAGAACTTGAAGTGACTGGGATCACTGTAGCAAGTTTCCTAAACTGATAAGACGATTATAAGTCGCAAACGGTACTATACAGTTTGAATAACGGAACAGTGAGCTGGAAATCTTCCAAGCAAGATACTGTTACCGTATAAACAACAAATGCGGGTTATTGTTGCAGCTGAGGCAGCAATAGAAGCCTTCTGGGTCGAAATAAATCTAATTAAATTAGATAATAGTTCTGTTAGCAGTTGATATAGGCTACAACACAGGCTAAAGAATTAATGGTTTCATCAACGATCCAGATACATACTTCGATTATTCATCTGATTCATTCGGATCATACATTGTGGCAATGTAATGATCGAATAAATCGCATCAGATGATAATCATGCAAATCCGCTGACAAAAGGCTTTTCTCAGCAATTTGAGCCAACCATACATAGTTCGGGAGTTAGACACTCGAGTGACTGGCTATAGGCCAAGTGGGAGATTGTTGGACAATTATGACCCATAACGTCACTATTTGTACAGATCATGGTGTTGTTGTACAAATTAACTATGTGTCAAAGGAGATTGGACTCTTATCATTTGTGATTAGATCACCAAGATATATAAATGATTGTAGGTCCTTATGATTTGTTCCTGGATTGAGAATGATATGAGACAGTATCAGTCCAAGAAGGATAAATCATTAAATATCCCTAGTCATAGTATTATCGAGATTGGACATCGATAAATACGTAAAAGACTAGTATTACACTTGTGCGCGTTGTGAGGGCATAACTGCATAGTTCTCATATATTTGGGTATAGGATGCTCATGCAAGTGTAATAGGAGGTTGTGTTTTACCGATGGTACGGGAAACATCTTCGCTCTGGATAGACCCCCTTGGAATTCCATTGGTAGTATGACTATGTGTCTATGGAAGTCCGAAATCAGGGTAGGTGTATTTGGTCTTAACTTGAGACTTGCACCTTTAATACTTGCGACAATCAATATACTTTGGTTGTGGTCGTCCAGGGCTTTAACAGGTTCTGTGTACACCTCTGCTGGGTATATTGAGAATTGTAGTGTGTTGGGTGTGATGTCAAGACGGAAGTGTCACTTCAGTCATATGGAGATGATGGTCACGTAGGATACGGTACTGGTTCTCTTATGTATTGCAGTCATCGGGATAAAATGACAATGTCATGTTTATTCGATTATAGAGACTAGTTACCAGACATCCGACATGTGATTTGTACGGGGCAGACACAATTTCAGCCCCAGACCTAGCACGTGATCATCCGATACTGGATCGAAATACGCAATACTACGTATACTATGCCTGATATAGATCCTTATATTCCTGTAATGATATTTCTGGAGAATTGGGAAGGCATGGCGCTTTGCTAGAAGCCAACCTTGTCTTGTAAATCGATATAAACGTAGTACTAGGTACTTACGTGTTCGGATAGTCCGACGACCAAATTTACTACAAACATATCCGGGGATCTCATGGGTCACTTCTCGAAGATTCATCGATGAAGTATGTCTCGCACTTTTATTAATCTGTGATTAATTAGATGAGAGAGGAAATTAATCTGGGATTAATTGCGGAGATATTTTATCTGGGATAAAATATCATTTAAAGAGAGATAACAATTAATTTAGAATTAATTGGTAAAATAATATATTTGATATATTTTACGAAATTAGATTTCGACGCGGAATTAAAATTAGATTTTAATTCGGGCGAACGAGTTAATTTAGAATTAATTCGTTAGCGATGTGAATAGTGATTTAGCTAGGCAAAATCATTTAATTACGACGCAACAGAAAATTCGTTAATTTGGAATTAGCGAACACGAGCCCGGGATTGTTTGCGAGCGCATTCACATTTCGAATTCGAGTTCGGCACGCAAGTTAAATCAAGCGTCAAATCATTAGTCGCTTCAAGCGTTAAATCATTAGTCACTTTGAGGGATGTGACAACTTGTCACTTGATTTGATTGATTGATGGATTGATGGTGGTAGTTGGCAAGCATTTAAGGCTTGACTTTTTGAAATTCAAAAAGTGGTATATGTTTAATTAATTTTGAAAATCAATTAACAATTACACATTTTTTTTCCATCTCTCTCTCTTTTTCATTTTAGAGCCAAAACTCCTTCCTCTCTCTTTCACGGTCTTGGACCGATTTCTTCACTGGTTTTGCTGGGCAAAATCGAGAATGAAGGGAAGCAAAAGTCATGATTTTGTTGCAAAATCAAGAGTGCTAGCACAATACGTAGTCATGCGAAGGTGATAGGGAAGTCCACCCATGAGCTTGGAATAATTTGACGAAGCTTGGAGATTGACGAAGGACCAACAATGGCTGAATTTGAGGACTACCCTGCAGCTCACTGCCGAGAGGTCAGAGGGTAGAAAAACAAGTTTTGTTCGTTGTCGCGTCGCTCAACCAATCGATATGAGTATTCCGCAACTCCTTCGTTGTATTCGCACATGTGTTTTATGCTTTCTATTCAATCCTAGGGGCCGTAGAACTCCATCAAATTCCATAGCCGAATCCGAATGGATGGTAGTGCGGTCTGTACTTGGGATACAACTCCACGTACCACTTGAGCAAACAGCACATGTTTCACTTTGCTTTTGTATCTAGTTTCTTTATTATCCGTATTTTATATTCTGCCATTTAGTTTCTGTACGATTATTTATTTGTATTGATGATGTGATGCGCATGAGCTTAGTACGTTGGCCTAAAGGTTCCCTATATGAGGGAAGAAAAGTCTGAAAGACTACCTTTACGACAATGCTTTGCCGCGCCGGACAAAGTGCGTTTGATTGAATGTGATATATGTTTAATCGAATATGCGAAGTCCTATATTGTTGTCCTTATTTTTATATGCACGGTAACATAATGCGCATAGGCTAACTAAGGTGGATTAAAGGTCCTCTTTTCGAGGGAAATGCCTGAAGGCTACCTTTACCACGATGTTTTTCCGTGCCTTTTTTATTATGTCATTTACCCTTTGCATATCATTGCTTTATTTACGCATGCATTGCATTCTTGTGTGCATGGGCTAACTAGGATGGATTCAAGGTCCTATATTCGAGGGAAAATGCCTAAAGGCTACCTTTACCACGATGTTTTGCCGCGCCGGATGAGGTACACCCGATTGAATGGGAATGAGTTAAATCGGGCATACGGGGTTCTACATTGTGGATTTCCTTATCTATGTATATGTTACGTCGTCTATCATGCATCAGCTCTAAGCCCGTTCGAACACGTTCTTAAACGCTATACGAACGCGAACCTTCTGTTTACCATTCTAACGCGTTTAGTAACACTACTCGAACGCGCACGTATTTCCTTTGTTTTATCATGCATCAGGTCTGGTACCGTTCGAACGCGTTCTCAAACGCTACAGGAATGCGAACCTTCTGTTTACCATTCGAACACGTTCTCAAATGCTACAGGAATGCGAACCTTCTGTTTAAGACTAGGTAATGGTTTGGTGTCTTCCTTCATTCACTACCTTTCTATAAGGAAAAGCCGTGAAGGCACCTAGATAATCATTTACTTGTGCCTACTATGAAGGACTAATTTGGAGGACTCGTTGTTTATTCCTCACACCAAGCGATAAGAGCCTAAGAGGCTTGGGTACTTAAGAGAGCCTCGCTCCACCCTCCCTCTGGGGAATCTACAACGGAAAATCCATCTGACAGTCAGTCACACACCATAACTCATTGGCACGTACCTTAGTGTATAAAAAAGGTGCGCTCACTTGGTTGCTCGAACCCTTGAATGGGGAGACCTAGTTGTGGGCAATCCTTCGCCAGCGAGAGTCTTTGTCCACACTCCCGCAAACCCACACGTAGACCGGAGTTGAATGATCTTTATCAACTATTTACTTGTGCTTGTGGGCCATCCTAATTTGGATGCAGTTGGACTTCTTGTCAGAAATGTGAACTTGTTGGGCCATTTAAACTGGGACGAGTTCGTATCCTATGACAAGTGGGCCAAAAGTTTCTAAAATATGGATAGACCATTTTATGTTTGGGCCTCTCATCATTTGAAGTCGTTTAGCCATGTTATCGCAAAGTGTAAACCTGTTGGGCCTTTTCAACTGGGACAAGTTTGCACCGTGCAATAATATGATTGAATGCTTTAAAATGATAATGGGCCGACCTATACATTCTATACATCACACACATCTCATGCACCTCATGCATACATGCACCATGTTAACCCCATTTTGTCTTGAAAGCCATCATAGATACCCGTTGGTTAGGGAAGAGGGCAGACTTGTCAAAAGACCGAGCAGCCACCAATAGTACCGGCAGAAGACCTAACCCAATGGGATAGGAAACTCATTCATGCATGCATGCATACACGTAACGCACTTGCATTCTTTTTGTTTTGTTTTCTTTGTATTCACAGGTTTCAACAGAGAAAAAGAGAAAGTGGCAAATGCAAGCCAACCAGAAGCAGCAACGGTACAATGTCGTCAGTTTTAGGAATGAATCATGGGGTTAAGGCCCACATCAGTCTCAAGAATGAATCAGAATCAATATCAGTCTCAGGAATGAATCGGAATCAGTATCAGTCTCAGGAATGAATCAGAATCAGTAACCGTTTCAAGAATGAATCACCGGGTTGAGGCCCGCATCAATATTAGTCTCAGTAAAGAATCCCAGGGTTGAGGCCCATATCAATATAAGTTTCAAGAATGGATCCCAGGGGGCGAAGGCCATATTATCAGTAGTTGAGAGGAAGAATTCTGTGGGGTGAGTGAGTGAAAAAAAAAAGAAAAAAAGAAAAAGAAAGTTCAAAAAAAGAAAGAAAGGAAAGAGACAAGAGAAAAAGAGAAGAAGACCATATCATGTTGAGTCTGACGAAGTAATCACAGAGTGTGATCAAGACATCTAGGTTGGTGAGACCCATTGATCCGATTCTCCGAAACAAAAATCATCGAGTTGGCTTACTTAGGGATTAAGCTGCGAATGAGCCTTGGCACACACACACACTAGGAGTCTAGTTCAGATCACTCATGCAGACGATCGGATTTGAGTGTATTAAGTACTTTGAAGGTTCTATGGTTTCGACACGAAACATCCATTGAGGATGAAAATATGTTTAGCTATCAAGACTATCTCGTAAGAGGCAAAACAACATGTTGATATGCAATATCACATCAGTATCAATTTGGGGATGAGTCCCAGGGTCCAGGCCCACATCAGTATCAGTTTGGGGATGAGTCACAGGTCGAGCCCCACACCTCAGTAGCAGTTTTGGGATGCGCCCCAGGGTCGAGGCCCACACATCAGTAGCAGTTTTGGGATGCGTCCCAGGGTCGAGGCCCACACATATCATCAAAAAATTTTGGGGAAGAGTCTCAGGGTCGAGGCCCACATCAGTGTCAGTTTGGGGGCAAGGCCCACGTTAGTATCAGTTTGAGGCGAGGCCCACATCAGTGTCAGTTTAGAGGCGAGGCCCACATCAGTGCCAGTCTGGGGGCGAGGCCCACGTCAGTATCAGTCTGTGAGCCGAGGCCCACATCAGTATCAGTTTGGGGGCAAGGCCCACGTCAGTATCAGTTTAGGGTGAGGCCCACTTCAGTGTCAGTTTGGGGCCGAGGCCCACGTCATTATCAGTTTGGG
>SKCR01016268.1:0-54927 GCA_019454045.1 Zanthoxylum bungeanum
AAAACCGATCAAAGTGACTATTTTCCGCATTCTTACTTTGTAGTATTCACATGATTTCTTGCTTAATTGATCTTGGTTTGACCTAGAAAACCCAATAATGAATGATTGTTAAATGCATGTTTATTTTATTTTTCAGCCATGGTTTCTCCAATTTTTTCCATACTCTCAAATGATAAATTAACGGGAGAAAACTATGTTAAGTGGAAAAGTAACATGAACGCTATCCTGGTCTGTGAAGACCTAAAGTTTGTCCTGACGGAGGAGAGTCCTCTCGAGCGGCCAGAAATGCTGGCCAAGCTGTGCGCGATACCTACCAGAAATGGGTTGCAGCAAATGAGAAAGCCTGCTGCTACTTGCTAGCAGGGATGTCCGAGGTTCTTGCTGCAAAGTATGAACCTATGGCTCTAGCATCTCAGATGATGGAGTCATTGCAGGGCATGTTTGGGCAGTCTTCGGAGCGTCAACGACATGAGGCCATGGTCTTAGCGATGACTGCTAGGATGAAGGATGGGACATAAGTCCGAGAGCACGTCTTGAGGATGATGACCTATCTCAACACTGCTGAAACACATGGAGCTCGTATTGAAGAGCGTAGCCAGGTGACCATGATTATGGAAACTCTTCTGAAGAGTTTCCTGCAGTTTAAAAGCAACTATGTTATTAACAAGTTGACTTTTACTTTGACCCAACTGCTTAATGAGCTCACCCACTACGAGTCCATACTTGTGGATCCTCATAAGCTCAGTGCTATGGCAAATGTTGTCGAGTCTTCAAAATCTGCAAAGATAAAGAAGAATAACACTGGAAGGCTAAAGGTATAGCTACTTGACATACGTAAAGACTTTGCTGAAGGTAACTTTACTATGAGAGTTAGGACAATGGATGTTGTTTCAGTAAAACAGTGGGAGTTATCGGTTTTCAATTTTTTCAAATAAAAGTTATTTGAATTTAAACAAAGTTGTGTTTGTTCTTATTTTGTCATGGAAATTTAATTTATGTTTCAAAACTTTTGCATGATGGTTATCATTTATCTAATAATAATAGTTATTATTTCACAAATGGATTACCTATATGCTGAGGAAACTATAAGATAACTTGTATGTGTTAAGACCGTTAACACATAAGCCACTGCTCAATACTGAAATGTTTTAGGTTGAGAAACCTAAAAATAAATAGCAAAAGATTTCTCACGATGACACATATTTATGGCGTCTTAGACTTGGTCATATTAACCTTGATCGGATAGACATATTGATAAAGAACGGAGCCTTAAACCAGTTAAAGCTCGATACTTTACCAGTATGCCAATCCTGTTTAGAAAGAAAAATGACCAATAGACATTTTACTAGAAAATGTATAAGAGCCAGTCAACCACTTGAGCTAATACATTTAGAAGTTCGCGGACCGATGAATGTAAAACCCGATGAGGTTATGAATACTTCGTTACATTTATTGGTGATTATTCTAGATATGGGTATGTTTACCTAATGCATCACAAATCATATACCTTTGAAAAGTTCAAAGAGTATCGTGCTGAGGTTGATAACCAATTAGGTAAGACAATCAAAACTCTAAGATCAGATCGTAGAGGAGAATACCTCGACAGAGATTTCGAGGAATTTTTAGTTGAGCATGAGATAGTATCCTAGCTCACAGCGCCTGGAATACCACAACAAAATGGTGTTCCTTAGAGGAGAAATCGGACCCTACTAAACATGATGAGATCTATGTTTAGTTATAGCTCACTACCTAGTTCATTATGGGGATATGCACTACAAACTGCAGTGCATATCCTTAATGTAGTTCCATCTAAGTCTGTTTCTAAGACTCCTTTAGAGTTGTAAAACTAGTTTACGACATTTCCGCATATGGGGGTGTCCAGGATATGTGCTGAAGAATAAGACTACAAAGTTGGAGCCACGTTCTCAAATTTGCCTATTTGAAGGCTATCCTAAGGAGACTATGGGTGAATGGTTCTATAGTTCTAATGATAACAAAATATTTGTATCGACAAATGCCACATTTCTAGAGGAGGATTATATGAGGGAGTTCAAACCTTGGAGTAAGGTGTTACTCGAGGAGTTACTTGCTGGTTCGACCAGCATACCACCGTCAACAAAATTTGACAAACACATAGCACCTTCGACATCTGAGAGTCAGATGCAAGTTTGTCATAATGATCTACCACCTAGATGCAGTGGGAGGGTTGTATGACAACATGATCACTTCCTTGGGGTTGGAGGGGCACAAGTTGTCGCATCCAGCGATGGTATAGATGATCCATTGACCTATCGTAGTGCAATGGATGATTCTGACAAAGAGTAATGGCTCAAAGCCATGAACCTAGAGATGAAGTCTATGTACTCCAACTCAGTCTGGGAACTTGTAGACTAACCTGATGGGTTGAAACCCGTAGGTTGCAAGTGGATCTACAAGAGGAAGAGGGGAGCAGATGGGAAGGTACAGACCTACAAGGCTAGGCTAGTGGACAAGGGTTATACCCAGAAAGAGGGAGTTGACTATGAGGAAACTTTCTCGCCAGTAGCCATGCTCAAATCCATCTGCACTCTTCCATCCATTGCCGCATATTATGAATATGAAATATGGCAAATGGACGTCAAGACTGTATTCTTGAATGTAAATCTTGATGAGAGTATCCATTTGATACAACCAGAAGGGTTCATATCCCAAGGTCAAGAGCAAAAGGTTTGCAAGCTGCAAAGGTCCATTTATGGACTTAAGTAGGCATCTCGATCTATGATCAAGTCTTATGATTTTGAGCAGAATGTTGATGAGCCTTGTGTATACAAGCGCGTCATTAACGGGAAGGTGGTTTTTTCTTATTTTATACGTCGATGATATTTTACTCATTGGGAATGATGTAAAGATATTATCGGACGTGAAAACCTAGCTAGCTAACCAATTTCAAATGAAAGATTTGGGAGAGGCCAGTTATGTTCTTGGGATTCGATACTTCGGGATCGCAAGAAACGACTGTTAGTTATGTCTCAGGCATCCTATATCGACAAGATCCTTGTGCGATTTGAGATGCAGAATTCCAAGAAAGGCAATTTGCCTTATCGGCATAGAATTCATTTGTCAAAGGAACAGTCTCCTAAGACACCTCAAGATGTTGAGGAAATGAGACATATCACATATGCCCTAGCAGTTGGTAGTCTCATGTATGCTATGTTATGCACGAGACTGAACATCTATTTTACAGTGGGAGTAGTAAGTAGGTTTCAGTCGAACCCAGGATTGGATCACTAGGTGACTGTGAAACACATTCTCAAGTATCTTAAGAGAACGAGAGATTATATGCCTGTATATTCTGGTGAGGATATGATCCTAAGAGGATATACAGATTCTGATTTTCAGACAGATGTAGATTATAGGAAATCAACATCTGGATCAGTGCTAACCCTAGGTGGTGGGGCTATAGTATGGAGGAGTGTAAAGCAATCTTGCATTGCTAACTCCACCATGGAGGCTGAGTATGTAGTAGCTTGCGAAGCAGCTAAGGAATCACTCTAGTTCCGTAAATTCTTGGGAGATCTGGAAGCTGTTCCAGATGTGGATAAACCACTCACACTTTATTGCGATAATAGTGGTGTAGTGGCAAATTCAAGGGAACCAATAAGCCACAAGTGGGGAAATCATATAGAGAGGAAATTCAAAGAACCTGGCTGACCCGTTTACAAAAACCTTGTCGGCTAAAATGTTTAAGGTCACCTAGATGGTCTAAGATTACGTGACATGTCTCATTTGCTCTAGTGCAAGTGGGAGATTGTTGGAATGTATGCCCTAGAGCTACATGTGATGTAAACGGTCTTATATGTTTTGAAACAAAACGATGCATTATTCATTTATCAAAATGTTTTTTTAATTTTCGCGTATTATAAATCATCTTGAATACCCTAGATTACTTATGTGCCTTTAGACTTAGTGTTTGAGTGTCATACACAAAAGTATTTAAGTCCGAAGTTAGTAATCTTAAATAGTCCATAGAGAGCAAACAAAGCGGGTACTTTGTTTGTGGTTTATCTATAGATGAGGTCCATTCTATATTTGTATGGCGATCTTGATCCGGATCGTCCATGTAGAGACATGAGAATGGAGGCACCTTGTATGATGAGATCATATAGGTCTGGACCTAGATAGAAATGACATTCTCATAATATCCGTTAAACAAAGAAAGTCATTTCGATCTACTAGATGATCGTATATGGATTGATCTTAATCTTGAGTGTACTACGAACTCCTGCATGGAAGGCTATGTCCTTTGATTTACAAAGGTGAGGTTGGTGTAGTAGTCCCGACCAATAGCTACGTACTTTGGGGGCATAGTTTGTTGTGTAGCTGGGAACGTTTTACATAGACATGGAGTTCACTCCTTGCGAGAAGTAGAGGAGAATCTTTCTTAACGGTTGATTCGATGCTTGAACGATTTGAGTGCTCAAGTTTTTCTATTACGAATAGAAAGATTAAGAATTCACAATAGTTATGAATAAATCGTTCATTAGAGAATCAATAGTACTTAAGGTAAAAATAATTAGAGGGGTATAACAGACATTATGACCCGACTCTAATTAAGAGATACTCGTGAATGGTCAATTCGTATGTAATGACTATATCGATGGACACCGACTTGGTTCGGCTTAATATATCATCTGCGGCAACGAGAGTGCAACTTCAGGTTTTTAGTGGAATAACCCGGAGTTAATAATTCGGAATATTTAATTAAGAGCTTAATTAATATTTCGAAATTATTGGAGCTCGAAACCGTAGGTCCATTTGGTCCTCGTGCTAGCTCGATTTACTATAGGGGATTTAATATAATTGGATGGTCCAATTATATACTCACATATGTATAAATATTATTAATATGATTAATAATATTATTTGTCACACTTGGAACAATATATTAAAAGTTAATATATAATAAATGATTATATGATAATTATTTATTGTTAATAATTAAATTATATATGATATAATTTAAATGGATAATATTAAATTATATTTGATATAATTTAATAAGGTTAAGATTGTAATTTCCAAATTATGGATTTTGGAAACCCTTGAATTTAATTTGGAAGTTATAAAATTTTAAGGCATTAATCTTTGTTTTTTGTAACACCTTTTCCATTATGGAAAGTAAATATTGATTACATTCAATTCTTGCTACATGTTACAAAAAATTAAAAGAGTGATTCAATGCCTTGGCCGAATTTACCAAGATGGGGAGGCTAAGGGTTTGTTTGTTTTGGAAACAAATAACCCTAGGTATAAGAAGAAGATTTAATTTTCTTTTTACCTAATTCTCATTCTAGCAACCCTAGCCTCCTCATTCTTCTTCATTCTCTCTCAATTGTTGAGAAAGCAAAAACCAAGAGCAAGAAGAAAACATAAGAAAAATATTATTGTGTGACAATAATCTCTAAAGAGTTTAGGGATTCATTTTGTATGAGTCAAGCCCACACTTGTTTCCGTTGGTTGTGAGACATAGCATGGAAGATCTAATGGTTGACCCAATCATCGATAATACATGTACTAACGGCAAAATGAACAAAGGACGAACACGCATCAAAGCTAGGCGCTGGGGTGCATGATGTGTATGGCTTCTTGGAAGCCAAACAGTCACAATTTAAATGTTTTTATCAAAGTGGCGTGAGAAGACTGTGTGTTTGTGAACACCATGTGCCTGACGCAAGACTGGTATATGTGTTGGGCAAAGGGTGTGGGCTGTTCCTAAAAAATACAAAGGAAGCAGCTCGCGCATGTGGGTTTGGCTGATACGCATGATCAAAACAATAAACTATCAAAGATATGCGTGAATGGTTGATGACTATAGTGTGGGGGCATGAACGTGACTTGTCCTGGCTTCATAGCTATATGTGTGACTGGTCCTAGCTCAATGGATGATCGCGTGACTGATTCTGGGTTCAAGGATTGAGCATTCGGCAGCGAATAAATTATGGGGCTGTTTGGATCTGGAATTTTTGGGTGGAAAAATTCTGGATATATATGAGGAGGGCAGAAAAATTTTTCATGGTCGATCCCGGGTGCCTAAGCCGCTTCCGTTGCGCGAGGAAAGCGTTTCCTACACCTCAGCCACAACAAAGGGCAGCGGACCCTCAAGAACATATCTCAACTTCTCGGAATCAAGGTCAATCCTCAAATCCAAGTCCCAATCAGCGAAGTTCTCAGCGCCTTTGAGTTTGTTCGTATCCAGCATACGCGCAAACTGATTAGAAGATGGTGCCGCCATCGCAAATCTATCATATAGATCACGAAAAACTGTTAGCGGAAATAAAGCAGTTTTCATATAATATCAAAAGCATTAACTAGATCATGAATTTTTAATCTAAAAATGCCCCTCCCACTAAATCATGCAATACTGTAATCCCCAAACAGAATACAAAGATTTAATAATTAAATTAAATATAAATAGTGAAAGGTGGATCCCATGAATATATTTCAGCTCACAGCAGAGGCACGGTCTCGCCTACGTATATTCATCAGGTAGACAACTCATTGTCAATCACTCAATAGTGACTCATGGGTTTCCGGCCCTGATCGTTTCTCGTTGTGACAGCTCGGGCACGTTCACAAGGAGACGTATCAAGGTTAAACTCGTTAATGATAAACTCAAGCTACTTGCGTAACCCTGACAGCTTGGGCATGTTCAGGATTCCGCTTTCGCTTGAATTTATCTAGTATCTAATATACATCCGGCATAAATAAATTTCTATCGGCTACACCCTCATAGCAGAGGCACAGTCTCAGATGTAGTCACGGAAACATATTTATAAACCGTATTGACAAGACGGACCATGTAATATGCATGAAATACATAATTCACATAAAAACCTTATTAATTAGGGATTTTCCGCAAAAGATGTTTTCTACTTTATTTAATCTAATTAAATAAATACATGCATGTAACAAGCAAAGATTAAATTAAACATTGAATTTAAAAGGCATAATCATATTAGGGTGTCTAGAATCAGACTTGCTCTGATACCATTTTGAAGGGGTTATATGGCGAAAATCCGGTAATGCAGCGGAATAGTGGAAAATCAAAAATTTCCAATTTCAAAATTTTTCTCGAATCAATCAAATAAACTTATTTATTTAATTATCCAATTATCAAATTTTGAAAAATTACACAAGAGATCAAATTTCTTGGAAATTACCGAATTGCCCCATAACTTTGCAAATTGATCATTTTAGTCCAAAAATTGTCAAATACAATTTTGGATGATTCTAAATCATTTCTAAAATATTTTTCAACATATCCAATATATCAAAATCAGATTGTACACAAATCCCCAATTTTTTTGAAATGGCCGAGAGCACCCCTAACTTTCGGTTTTTTACAATTCGGTCCTTTTGTGTTCTAAACATGCCAAGATCAAATCCAATCAACCCAAAAATTTACATGCATCATATACACTACATAATACATCACATATATGAAAAGGCCCAATTTTGGAATGGGTTATGAACCCTAATTTTTCAATTTCATCAAATTGACCAATTTTACCAAATCTTTAAAATCCAACACTTTAATCCATTCATTACTTCACAAAACAAGCCTCACCACTTTGAAATAACTCTAGAACAATTCTAGGTCACCAAGGAGTGGCTCAACAACTCTAGAATGGCAACTTGATTTCCAAAGAATCAAAAGTAAGCATTTGAAACCATTTCAAGCTTACTTACATGCATAGATCTTTCATTCAAGTTCACAACCAAATAAACACAAACTATAAGAGAAGAAATGATGCCAAGCATGTTAGAAACTATTTTCATGTTGAAGACCTTAAAGAAATACTTACACAAACAAGGTATTTCAAGCTTTTTCCCTTTAGCCTTCAAGCCTTTTCTCTCAACTTATTTTATGTTTATTTTGTGTATATTGAACTTATGAAACCCTAAAAATGAAACAAAACAATTTATACCAACATTTATGGCCTTGGCCGAATTTGGTAGTAAAGGAAATATCTAGATATTTTCAATTTGTTTCATTAAAGCTTTATCAACTTGTTAACTTGAATCATTACAACTTTAATGACTTTTCAACAAGTCAACAATAGCAACTTAAGTCATTTAATAAAATATCAAAACTTAAGATATTTATATTTTTAATTAATTTAATTATTTAACAATTAAATAATTAAATAATTATTTAAATACAAATATATTAAATATATGTATTATATTTACATTAAATATCAAATACATATATATTTATGATATTAGTCAAATATCTCAATTTGACAATTAATTAATGTGTATTTGATAAAATCTATCATTAAATGCAAATACACAAATATTAGGAAATGACTATTAGGTCCATTCACATGTATTTTGCGTTTAACATTTAAACGACTTATAAATAATCAATATTATTTATAAATGCTGCCCTAGTGCTCTACGAGTATATTTCATTAGTGAGACTCTCTAGATTCAGGCATATCCGTCACGAAATCTAATTTCTTGTCCATAATTTACCCACCCGTAAATTATGACGACCACAGATAAACTTGCTGAATCATACAGGTCGAGGTCATGGCATATGTATAATTCCTCTGTCACATGTATCCGGATATATCCCAGAGATATAGATGTAAACGTCAAATCTCTATAGGGACTATCCTGTCGACGTCTCCATTAGCAATCTCAAAAATAGAACACTTAGAACTGATTTCTAAAATGTACCACAGGCCCATGTTTTTTATCTGATTGCTAATCATATATGGACTACCTACTGGTCTAAACGGGTTTACTTTATTGACTAAGTAGTGTTAAACCTTGACCAGGAACAGTCTAAGAATGACAACATCATGATACAACTCAATGTCAGTTGCGACGCTTTTACAACAGTATCATGACTAATCATCCTAAGGTCAATTACGTCTTTACCATATAAGAAGATATATTATATTATAGAAACTGCTCATTTTATTCATAATAAAACGTTTTACAAAAGTATTTTCAAGGAAATACAAAAGAGAATTGGCGCTCTGAGCACTAACCCCCAACATACCTGAGGTCCTTTTATTTGTTTGATGTCTTCTTAGATTCCCTTTGATGCTGGACTGTGATCCAGTTGTCATGTTTTAGGATACATCATGTCGAATTTTTTGTAAATTCTCAGTCCTATGGAGATAGGTTAATCCTGTCTCCTGCCAGTAGAATCCTGCCTCTGGCAGGGTGTTACAATTACGTCTCAAAATGGGTTGAGGCGATTCCTTGTCAAAACAATGATCACAAAATTGTGATTAAATTTTTAAAAGAAAATATTTTAAGTCGATTTGGAATCCCTCGAGCCATTAAAAGTGATGAAGGTAAACACTTTTATAATAAGCCTTTTGAGCCTTTAATGAAAAAATATGGAATTACACGTAAAGTTTCCACCTCCTATCACCCTCAGACAAATGGTCAAGTTGAACTAGAAAATAAGGAAATCAAATAATTTTTTGAAAAAAGGGTCAACCCAAATCTCAAAGATTGGTCTCTCCAACTGATTGATGCATTTTGAGCATACCGAACAGCTTTTGAAACCTCTTTGGGAATGTCTCTCTATCGTCTAGTTTATGAAAAACCTTGTCATTTTCCTATAGAACTTGAATATAAGGCATATTGAGCTTTTAAAGCATTCAATTCAAACCTTGAAAATGCTAGTCATGAACTTAAAATGCAATTAAATGAACTTAAAGAGCTAAGGAGTGATTCATATGAGAATGTAAAATTATTAAAGATAAAAACTAAAGCCTTTCATGATAGTCGAATTTCATAAAAATTATTCAAAATTAGTAAGAACATTTTGCTTGATAATTCCCGTCTTCATTTATTTCCTGGAAAATTGAAATCTAAATAGAGTGGCCCATTTATTGTGAAGCACGTTTACCCATATGGAGCTATTGACATTGAGAATCCTAGAGATGGTGATGTATTTAATGTGAATGGACAATGCCTGAAATCATTTTTGGAGTGTTCAAATTGTTGGTTTTATTCTAGGTCCCAAGATCATCAAACAAGCATGAAAAAGTATGAAATACATATCAAAGGAGTTGCGGAATACTCACATCGATCGGTTGTGCGACGAAACGACGAACAAAATCATTTTTCCCATTGGACTTCGTCTTTGGCAGTGAGCAGTCCACTGGTTCAAGTTTTCAGATTTTGCTTCATCATTTGAGCTTCGAATCTTCGTCAAACGATTCCCCGCTCATGGGTAAACTTCCCTATCACCTTCGCATATCTCGTAGTGTGCTAGCACTTGCGGTTTTTGCCACAAAAACCCAACTCTATGCTTCCCTTTGCTCGGTTTTCTTGACAGAAAACAGTGAGCTGTTATGCCCCTTGGGCGTGACATTGAGAGAGATGAGAGGAAGAGAGAAATTGTGTATTAGTTGTTGAAAAAGTGTAATTCATTTTCTTATATATTTTCCAAAAATAAAACAAATGATTTACCAAATATTTGGCTTTCAAAAAGTCAAATAAATTGAATCCAACAACCTTGAGTGTTCCACACTCTAACATCAACATCCATCAAGTGGTCAAGTCACTCAATCAATCAAGTTGTCAAGTCACATCACTCAAAGTGACAAGTGATTTGACGCTTGATGCGACTAATGATTTGACGCTTGATGTGACTTGCGTGCCGCACTCGAATTCGAAATGCGAATGCGCTCACAATCACTCTCGGGCTCGGGTTTTCTAATTCCTAATTAGCGAATTTTCCGTTGCGTCGTAATTAAATGATTACGCCTAGCGATTTCACTATTCACGTCGCTAACGAATTAATTCTAAATTAATTCGTTCGCCCGAATTAAAATCTAATTTTAATTCCGCGTCGAAATCCAATTTCGTTTAATATATCGAATATATTAACTTTACCGATTAATTCCAAACTAATCGTTTTCTCTCTATAGACGATATTTTATCCCAGATAAAATATCTCCGTAATTAATCCCAGATTAATTTTCTCTCTCATCGAATTAATCCCAGATTAATTTAGAGTGCGAGTTATACGTCATCGGTGAATCTTTGGGAAGCGACCCATGAGATCCCCAGATATGTTGGCAGTAAATCGGGTCGTCGGACTATCCGAATACGTAAGTACCAAGTACTACGTTTTACCGATTTACAAGACAATGTTGGCTTCTAGCAAAGTGCCATGCCTACCCAATTCTCCGGAAATATCCTTACAGGAATAAAAGATCTATATCAGGCGTAGTATACATCATATAGTGTATATCGATCCAGTATCGGACGGTCACGTGCTAGGCCTGGGGCTGGAGTTATGTTTGCCCCGTATGAAGCACTTGTCGGATGTCTGGTAACTAGTCTCTATAATCGGATATACATGACCTAGTCATAATATCGCGATTGGCCGGGCAGCACTTAAGAGCACTAATACAGTATCCATAGTGACATCATATCCACTATGACTGGAGTGATACTTCCGTCTTGACATCACACCCAATACTCTACGATTCTCAATATACCCAGTATCGGCGTACACAGGACCTGTTACAACCCTGGACGACCTCAACTCAAGTATATAGATTGTCGTAAGCATTAGCGGTGCAAGTCTCAGGTTAAGACCAAATACACCTACCTTGATTTCGGACTCCCATAGACACATAGTCATACTACCAAAGGGATTCCGAGGGGGTCTATCCAGAGCGAAGCTGTTTCCCGTACCATCGGTGAAACACAACCTCATACTACACTTGCATGAGTATCATATACCCAAATATATGAGAACTATGCCGTTGTGCCCTCACAAACGCGCACAAGTGCAATACTAGTCTTTTACGTATTTATCGATGTCCAATCTCGATAATACTCTGACTAGGGATATTTAATGATTTATCCTTCGTGGACTGATATTGTCTCATATCATTCTCCGTCCAGGAACAAATCATAGGACCTCTCATCATTTATACATCTAAGGTGATCTAATCACAAATGATAAGAGTGCAATCTCCTTGTCACATAGTTAATTTGTACAACAACACCATGATCTGTACAAATAGTGACGCTATGGGTCATAATTATCCAACAATCTCCCACTTGGCCTATAGCCAGTCACTCGAGTGTCTTACACCCGAACTATGTACGGTTGGCTCAAACTGCTGAGAAAAGCTTTTCGTCAGCGGATTTGCATGATTATCGTCTGATGCAATTTATTCGATCATCACATCGCCACGATGTATGATCCGAACGAATCAGATGAGTATCGAAGTATATATCTGGATCGTTGATGAGACCATTAATTCTTTAGCCTGTGCTGACGCCTAGCTCAGCCGCTAACAGAACTATATCTAATCTAATTAGATTTATTATCGACCCAAATGGCTTCTATTGCTGCTTCAGCTGCAGCAATAATCCGCATTTGTTGTTTATTCTGCAACAGTATCTTGCTTGGAAGATTTCCAGCTCACTGTTTCGTTATTCAAACTTTATAATACCATTTGTGACTTATAGTCATCTTTATCGGTTTGGAAACTTGCTACAGTGATCCCAGTCACTTCAAGTTCTCCATCTCCACAGATTAAGACAGCATCCTTAGTTCTCTAAGATACTAACGGTTGTTCTTAACTTCAATCCAGTGACTATCACTCGGATTGGCCTGTTTGTGAATCCATATGCTCAAAGCGTATGAGACACCAGGTCACGTACATTTTTCATTGTACGAGTTCTTGCAGAGTTTTAACAACTTAATATATCCCAATAGATCTTTATTCCTAGAATAAAGGTTGTTACTCCTGAGAATTCTACGGAGAATTTTCTCGAAAGCCAAGCTTTCGCCGATTATTTTATATGGGAATATCATTTCCAAGAAATGACAAACATTATCATTATTTTAGGACATTCATTGTCAGTGCTCCCACTAACCTCCTTATATACACAAGAATTATTTTCGTTTTGAATCAAATCATACACTATTATGATTACATCAAAACGTCAGTTCCAAGAACCTAATGTTTGCTTCAATCCAAACATGGATCGTATAACCCGCAAACCTTGTTTGCTGGTTTTAGTACGACAAAATCTTCAAGATGTTATAAACATCCTCCAAAAGGTTTCCGTTTAAGGAAAGCGATTTTGACCTTTAATCGACACATTTCATAAATGAAACGTGCAGCTTCAGCAAGCATTATCCAAATGGATTTGCCGTGGCAACAAGTAAAAGGTTGAACAATAATCAACACAATGTTGATAATGATACCTTTTCGTCACAAGCCTAGCTTTGTACGTTGGTATGTTGCCTTCCATGTATGTCTTCCTTGAAGACTTATACAGTACCAATAGGCACAATGCCTTACGGTACATCAATTATTATCCAAACATAGTTGTTATACATGGAATCCATTTCGGACTCATGGCACTTTGCCATAAATGGAGTCGATACCTTGTATCACTTTCTCAAACGTATTCAGTTGGTATACCTCAACAAGATTGACATCTTTATGAGGTGAGATCAGAAACCCATACCCAGGTTGTTTTCTGATTCTCTCCGATCTACGTGGTTCTTGTGTATTTGAAGATTAATGGTACAGTTTCATCCTTGATGAACTGTTTGTGTTCCATTAAAGACTTCGTGCCTTGAACAGTATCACTCCGATTTTCATCGAGTTTTACTGTCCTCCCACTGACCACTGCATATCGGTATTCCTCTAAGGAAAACCGCATGGTGAGCAACAATCACATTGTTCTCATGTGAGATCTATAAGTACTATACTTATGGTTTCCCCTAGGATAACCTATAATTTGGCATTTATCCAATTCGGGTTCTGGTTTGGTATCATCCAAACGTATGCCTTGCATTCCCAAATCTTCAGGAGTGTGAAACCCTATTTCTTTCCCGTTTATATCCAATATGAATTCTGTCAAATAGATTTTTATGGAACCTTATTCTAAATAAGTTTTGCACTGTTAATGCATATCCGTTGAAGGAAAATGGTAGCTCAGAGTGACTCCTGATAAACCTTATCATGTCCAACAAAATCCGGTTTCTCCGTTCGGACACACCGTCTATTGACGTGTTCCGGGAGGAGTCCTCATTTGAAAGAATACTATACTCTTTCAAGTATTTATTAAACTTATTGCTTAAGTATTTTCCATTACGGTCTTACCGTGACGGTATAATACAATAGCCAATCTTTCTATCTATTTCGTGTCGAAACTTCAAAAGTTTCCGATTTGTGTTTTTCAAAAGAAACACATAACCATAACGTGATGCTACATCCGTTGAGGTCACGAAACATTCATATCCACTTCTAGCCTAGCTAGATATGGGCCCACTTACTTCACTATGAATAGGGCTAACAGATCGGTGGCACTTTCACTATTACCAAGTAAATAGTGTTTTAGGTACTTTACCTAATAAACTAGATTCGTAGACTTTATTTGATTAGTCAAATTAGTCCTAGTACCCATTCTTCAAAAGTGTGGATATACGAGTCTTGTTTAATTGTGTCCCAGACAACAATGCCACAAACAAGTTTATTCTGATCAAATCAGTATGAGCTATTAGTTTGTCATATCATATGTTCAAGATTTTATTTATATTCAAAATATAAATACTGTTATTCACATCTAATGTGTACATCTCAATATCATCTTTATATAATGAAACACTTTAGTGTTCTAGAATATAAAGGTTTATCCGCAAAGGATTAAACACTGATATAGAGATAATGTTCCTAGTCAAACTAGTTACATTATAACAGTTTCCTAATATAGGTACACACCCGAAGGGTAGTTCCTAAACTTAGGTATCTACGGTCGAAACAGCGACTTTCGTCCCGTTTCCGATTCGCAGATGAATCTGAGCTTGAAGTCAGTATCCTACTCACAGCAGATTCTGAACATCAATACATATATTTTATGTACCACACTAAGTATTTAAAATCCAATTTCAATACTAGTAGTGAACATAATTTTGACAAACATTCTTAAAGTCAGAGCCTTGCCCTTTCTTTAATTCCTTCGTGTCTGCCATATCCAAACGGCAGTCACTTTGGGATATGTCTTTTATCTTCCCAGAAGATTATAATGATTTTGCCTTTGCCCTTTCCAATATTTCAGAGGCCTTTGGCCAAGCCTTGGGTTTCTAGAATATTGAAGTAAAGTGCGCCTTGCGCTACTAGCCTAATTGCAAAGTTTGACTTTATCTCCTTGAGATTCTTCATTAACTCTCCAAGAATTATTAGTTGCAATTTTAATACTTCTTAAATCTAAACATAGATTTATGACAAGTATATTAGATTAAGCACTTTAAGTTATCATTACATGAAACTTCCAAAGATCATGCTCTACTATTGCTTAATTCTCGGGCTTAGGCATAATAGGTTATTTTATCAAATAAAGTAATTTATTATTTATTTCCAGGACCATCCTGAATTTATTCCCAATTTTGAAAATTAAATCATTTAAATATTTTAATCCAAGATTATATTTAAATGTCCAATCTTTCAATGTTTCTTGATTTCAATAGTCCAACTATTTAATCAATGATTTAAGGTACTATTTATTACAATGATTATTATAGTCCAACTATACAATCAAATATAATTTAAATTAATTAACCTCAATTACATTGATTACTATAATCCAATTATAAAATCAACTGTAAATTGAAATTAATTAATTCAAATATATTGATTACTATAATCCAATTATATAATCAAATATAATACAGTCCAACTGCTTAAATTAAAACAACATTAAATATTAGTCCAACTAATACTTTTAATTATTTGACGAGTGATATTTGTTTGAGCGCGTATGGCGAGTAATTGAACGAATATTGCAAATTCAATTCTTGCCTCCCACTATTTTTCGGCGAGCCTCTAACCCTCTGTCGAGTACTCGGGAAACCGCGTTTCCTAGTGGGCTAGGATCCCGTTAAATATCACACAATCTTGACTTTGGCCAACAAATTGTATGATAATTAACTAGGTAGATCTCTAAGATCAATTGGATCCAATCCAATTCCTAGATCCAGTAGGTGGACATCCAAGTCCGAAACATATATCATATATATGCCTAAATATCCAATATGTACCCTAACCTTTTTCCTCTGAATCAACTAAGCCTTGGCTTTGGCACAACAAACCTAGTGATCCCAGTCAAGCGCGACCCATTGACCATGGAAAGCTTTGTAATCAATGTCAATGGACAAGAAGTGGTCTTGACTTTGGCCAACAAACCACAACTTGGACATGACACCAATATGGAACAAAACTCTCGTGATTCAAACACATCTTCGACGGACAAAGGGCTTGACTTTGGCCAACAATCCAATGCCAGTCTCGGATCTTGAGTAAGAATCACTCAATGGAAGGAAAAACGCATGATATTTGATGAGGGTTTTTCGCGTGCAAATTGGCTACCAATTTATTATCTTTGTTAAGGTCTCATCATCATACACCCTTAAACATGCATTCTAAACACATAATAAAGCGCATATAATAAAATAATAATGATATACGGATGGATACTTAACACATTGATCCTAGATCAAATCTCTCCATTTTTCTCTCAAGCTAGCACTTGTATTACTTCTACCCGTTACACTACACTTCTAAAAAAACCTAATTTACATTGAGGGGAATAGGTGAGAAGAGAATACAAATAGAATAGAGGTGATAAGGCTGGACACGCAGGTCCAATTTTAAATCAAATTTATTACAACAATTTCCAAAATTGCCCCCACCCGACTAATATCCATCTGATATACATTATTCATTCATCACAACCATGTATTCACACAAGCATGTTATCAATCAATCTAATCAAATTAATTAATCTGATAATTAGTGATCATCCAATGTTCAAACAACGATTTGATTTTGCGCGAGTCAAACTCGTTTTGCGAATAAGTACTCAAAGTACGAATTCTCGAATTAAATTAAACTACAACATTAAATCCAATTTAATATGTATTTAATACTAACTCACTATTTAACTCCAAATTAAATATTACACTTTATTAATAAACCTTTTACGACTTAAATTCCAAATTTAATCGTAATGCGTCTCAAAGACCGATTAACGTCCAACGTCAATTCAATTAAAGTCCAATGGGCTTTTAATTGATTTCTTAAGGCATGGACTTTTGGTCAACTCGGGTCAAACCGAATAACCAAAATCCAATCCGGGAATTACCCCATAAGCCCGAATCAATTTAGGCCCATTAGGCCCAATTAAACTTTAAAGGTTCATTAAGTCGCAAATGGGCTTAACCGAAGTGGTTTTGGGCCCAATTGGATCCAATCCAATTTGCCTAAACCCAACTTTGTACAACAAAGCCCAATAAGCTCATTTACAACATAATAAGCCCAAATCCAATTTAAAGGCCCAAATAATTAAATTATCAAATTCCAAATTTCCAATTTAATTACCTAAAGTGTATATAATGATTAATCACCTAAATCAATATTTCCTAAACATCAAATTAGTCCAATTAATCATGCTTTACATCATCATTACATGTCCAACACATTAATGAAAAATCAAACCCAATTACATGCTTAAAGTGTCTCGGCCAAGGAGAGACTTTTTATCTGATTCGAATTCAATCCAATTAATTTCACAATCGATATTAAGTCCTCATCCCGAATGATTTCCAACATATCAAATGAATTAAAAAATCAAAATTCCAAGACTATATTAGGGCATATCCAATTCGGCCAAGGTAAGAATTTGGGGATTTTTGCTCAATTTAAAATTCAATCCAATTAATTTCAAATTAACATTATCCAATATGATTTTAACTCATCCAATGAATCAAAATAAAAAAATCCAAGATTTCCAAAAGTTCTTATACATTCGGCCAACATGAAATATTTGGGGATATTTGATCCAATCACAATTTCAAAAAATTGATCCAATCAATCCTTAATTAAACATATATTAAGCATATCAAATCATCCAATTTCATCAAACATGCTCAAAATCAAGTTTACCCAAATTTTAACCCTAAAAGTTTCATGCTTGAACCTAGGCTCTTGATGCCATTGTTGGGTTTATTCTAGGTCCCAAGATCATCAAACAAGCATGAAAAAGTGTGAAATACATATCAAAGGAGTTGCGGAATACTCACATCGATCGGTTGTGCGACGAAACTACGAACAAAATCATTTTTCTCATTGGAATTCGTCCTTGGCAGTGAGCAGCCACTGGTTCAAGTTTTCAGATTTTGCTTCATCAATTGAGCTTCGAATCTTCGTCAAACGATTCCCGGCTCATGGGTAAACTTCCCTATCACCTTCGCATATCTCGTAGTGTGCTAGCACTTGCGGTTTTTGCCACAAAACCCAACTCTATGCTTCCCTTTGCTCGGTTTTCTTGACAGAAAAAAGTGAGCTGTTATGCTCCTTGGGCGTGACATTGAGAGAGATGAGAGGAAGAGAGAAATTGTGTATTAGTTGTTGAAAAAGTGTAATTCATTTTCTTATATATTTTCCAAAAATAAAACAAATGATTTACCAAATATTTGGCATTCAAAAAGTCAAATAAATTGAATCCAACAACCTTGATTGTTCCACACTCTAACATCAACATCCATCAAGTGGTCAAGTCACTCAATCAATCAAGTTGTCAAGTCACATCACTCAAAGTGACAAGTGATTTGATGCTTGAAACGACTAGTGATTTGACGCTTGATGCGACTAATGATTTGACGCTTGATGTGACTTGCGTGCCGCACTCGAATTCGAAATGCGAATGCGCTCGCAATCACTCTCGGGCTCGAGTTCGCTAATTCCTAATTAGCGAATTTTCCGTTGCGTCGTAATTAAATGATTACGCCTAGCGATTTCACTATTCACATCGCTAACGAATTAATTCTAAATTAATTCGTTCGCCCGAATTAAAATCTAATTTTAATTCCGTGTCGAAATCCAATTTCGTTTAATATATCGAATATATTAACTTTACCGATTAATTCCAAACTAATCGTTTTCTCTCTATAGACGATATTTTATCCCAGATAAAATATCTCCGTAATTAATCCCAGATTAATTTTCTCTCTCATCGAATTAATCCCAGATTAATTTAGAGTGCGAGTTATACGTCATCGATGAATCTTTGGGAAGCGACCCATGAGATCCCCGGATATGTTGGCAGTAAATCGGGTCGTCGGACTATCCGAATACGTAAGTACCAAGTACTACGTTTTACCGATTTACAAGACAAGGTTGGCTTCTAGCAAAGTGCCATGCCTACCCAATTCTCCAGAAATATCTTTACAGGAATAACGGATCTATATCAGGCGTAGTATCCATCATATAGTGTATATCGATCCAGTATCGGACGGTCACGTGCTAGGCCTGGGGCTGGAGTTGTGTCTTCCCCGTATAAAGCACTTGTCGGATGTCTGGTAACTAGTCTCTATAATCGAATATACATGACCTAGTCATAATATCGCGATTGGCCGCGCAGCACTTAAGAGCACTAATACCGTATCCATCGTGACATCATATCCACTATGACTGGAGTGATACTTCCGTCTTGACATCACACCCAATACTCTACGATTCTCAATATACCTAGCATCGGCGTACACAGGACCTGTTACACCCCTGGAAGACCTCAACTCAAGTATATCGATTGTCGTAAGCATTAGCGGTGCAAGTCTCAGGTTAAGACCAAATACACCTACCCTGATTTCGGACTCCCATAGACACATAGTCATACTACCAATGGGATTCTGAGGAGGTCTATCCAGAGCGAAGCTGTTTCCCGTACCATCGGTGAAACACAACCTCCTACTACACTTGCATGAGTATCCTATACCCAAATATATGAGAACTATGCCGTTGTGCCCTCACAAACGCGCACAAGTGCAATATTAGTCTTTTACGTATTTATTGATGTCCAATCTCGATAATACTCTAACTAGGGATATTTAATGATTTATCCTTTGTGGACTGATACTGTCTCATATCATTCTCCGTCCAAGAACAAATCATAGGGACCTCTCATCATTTATACATCTAAGGTCATCTAATCACAAATGATAAGAGTGCAATCTCCTTGTCACATAGTTAATTTGTACAACAACACCATGATCTGTACAAATAGTGACGCTATGGGTCATAATTATCCAACACAAATTTTCAAGAATCTATTTTCCTTTTAAACCAGTTGTAGGCACTGCATTTTTACATGTAAGTCCCGATGATGAGTCTCATTTAAAGGCACAACCTTTTAAGTCGCGAAAGTCACGGGAAACGGAAGTCGGAAGGGAAATGTCAGAAATTGGCATTTTTGTTGGATTTAGTTCGCTTGTTTAGCTTCAGGTTCGTTTGTTGGACTTCCGTTTTAAAACATCATTGACCCAAAACCCCCGCAAACCACTTAGCCTTGACCCAAAACCCTCGCAAGCCCACACACCACCAAGCCGACAACAAAAGCCAACTGCACGCCCACACCAAGCACACACACGCCCAAGCCCAATAAAACACATCCAAAAATAACAAATCACATATTTAACACATGTTGAAATCTAAAAAAATCACATACCTAATTAAAAAAAATCAAATAAATTCAAATATATTATTTTCATAAACAAGCCAAATCACCTCCCTAATTAAGAAGAATTTTCCTTGTGAAATACTAATTAAAAGATATCCTCTTAATTACACAAATCTCTTTCCTATTCAAACAAGGGTAGCCCCCATCCCTTTGCCTATAAAAAGAAGCCTCCACCAACACATAAAAGCCCTAGCTCATTCTTTAAAAAAAATACAAAGAAAATAAACCTAGTTGAGACTCACAAAAAATAAAACAAACGAAAAGAATACACCCTAAAGCTTCACGCTTGCTTGCCCTCACGTACACTGCCCTCACGCCCTCAGCTTCACACCTCACAAGCCTGACCTTCAACACGTCACTTCCACTCACACATAACCCGACAAACCATCACGCCACCTGCACAAGCCAACTCTCTCGCCACATACCCCTCAGCCAACCTTCACGCCACACCTGCAACCTTCACCTACAGCAACCTCTTTTAACTCAGCCTTCAACCATACGCATAAAGTCCATTCAATTCCATCACCCCCTGACCACGTAACAAGCTCCCCTGACCACGTAACAAGCTCCCTTCAAACATCCAGAAAATTGCCCCCAAAATAACCCCACAAACTGCCGCAAAACATCACTGAAAACAGTCCAGAAATTCGACCAAAACAGCAGCCCTAATCCCCTTAGAAACTGCAAAAACAGTCCCTTAATACAGCAAAAATAGTGACAAAAAAATAGCAGCAAAACAGTAGCAACGGAGTAAAAATAGCAGCCCAAACAGCGAAACAGTGAGGAAAGAACGTGAACCAGTGAACCAGAAGAGTTGCGGAGTGTTAGCCCTTCCGATGGCCTTGTGACGCACTTCGAAGAGTCGACATAAAAGGTTAGACCTGAGGGCACCTTTCTTATTTATTATCATTCATCTTTTAATTCTTTATTGAATTTCCTTCGCATGAGAGTCGTTGGTTAATGTGTGTTGTGGCCATTGGATGAATGGAAAATGTGTCATCTCTTATGATATATCGGATGGAAACCCAGACGTAAATTCCATAGCCGAATCCGAATGGACGGTAGTGTGGTCTGTACTTGGGAAACAACTCCATGTACCACTTGAGTAAACGTCACATCTTTCACTTTATTTTATCTTGTTTGTTTATTATTCGTATTTTATGTTCCGCCTTTTACATTCCGCACGTTACTTGCTTGTGTATTGATGATATGGTGCGCATGGGCTTAGTATGTTGGTCTAAAGGTTCTCTATTTGAGGGAAGAAAAGTCTAAAAGGCTACCTTTACGACAATACTTTGCCGCGCCGGACGAAGTATGTTTGGTTGAATGTGAGATATGTTCAATCGAGTATACGAAGTCCTATATTGTTGTCTTTATTTTATATGCATTGTAATGTAATGCGCATGGGCTTAGTGTGTTGGTCTAAAGGTTCTCTATTTGAGGGAAGAAACTCCAAAAGACTACATTTACGACAATACTTTGCCGCGCTGGACGAAGTATGTTTGGTTGAATGTGAGATATGTTCAATCGAGTATACGAAGTCCAATATTATTGTCTTTATTTTATATGCATTGCAATGTAATACGCATGGGCTTAGTATGTTGGTCTAAAGGTTCTCTATTTGAGGGAAGAAAAGTCCAAAAGGCTACCTTTACGACAATACTGTGTCGCGCCGGATGAAGTGTGTTTGATTGAATGTGAGATATGTTTAATCGAGTATACGAAGTCCTATATTGTTGTCTTTACTTTCTATGCATTGTGATGTAATGCTCATGGGCTTAGTATGTTGGTCTAAAGGTTCCCTATTTGAGGGAAAAAAAGTCTAAAAGGCTACCTTTACGAAAATATTTTGCCGCGCCTTTTATTATTTCGTTATTTTCTTTTTGTATGTCATCTCCTTGCATAATCATGCATCATATTGCAATGAGCATGGGCAAATCAAGTTGGATTAAAGGTCCTCCTCTCCGAGAGATGAATAGCCTAAGGGCTACCTTTGCCACGATGTTTTTTCGCACCGGACAAAGCACGTTCGATTGAACTTGAGATACGTTCAATCGAACATTTGAAGTCCTATATAGATGTGGGCATATATTGCATCTCTTTTCTTTCACCTTTATTGTCTATCTTCTTTTGCATCACATCATGGTACGTTTATTTTAATGTATAATTGCCTCTTAGTTATCTCTTTACATTATACACTTAATTGCCTCTCTTTAATATGCATGCTTGTACAATTATTGTTTATTTGTGTCTCTGTGTTTATCAATATGATGTGTTTATGAAATTTTATGCCTGTCGTTATTCCAGTTTACTTTTATGCATGCGAACTTAGATATATGTTATATACAGACCTAAATATGGGCTTTATTTTCATGCATGTGAACTTAAAAGTAGAATACTCTTGGAAATATATATTGCGTAGATCCGATTAAATTATTGCACAAATCATTTCATTACAAGTGGTATAAGTAATAGACCATTCTGAACCCAACGGTTTGAGGTCTTCCATTGCGAGGGGTGAGTGCGGCCTTAAATCATTTTCCCGGTTCACACTGGGTGGCGACTCTATTTTTATTTCTCCGGTGTAGTCCCCTATAGGCTACTCCGTACTCCCAACCGGACCGCTAGCCTGGAACAGCGTCGTCGATTTTTGTGTCCTACAGTCTGGCGACTCCACTGGGGATAGAGAATCGGCCCCAAAATAATGTCTTGTAATGTTTGGATTTGTGCTTTAATTAACCGTATCTACAGTGGGTTGAAGGGGTTTAATCAAAGGCATTGTTAGGGCTAGGTGATAGTTTGGTGGCTTCCTTCATTCACTACCTTTCTATAAGGAAAAGTTGTGAAGGCCAGTAGATAATCATCTACTCGTAGCCTACTGTGATGGACTAATTTGAAGGACTCGTTTTTTATTCCTGTCACCAAGCGTTAAGAGCCTAAGAGGCTTGGGTTTTTATGAGAGTTCGTTCCGCCCTCCCTCTGGGGAATCTACAACGGGAAATCCATTTGACAGTCAGTCACGCACCATAACTCGCTGGCACGTACCTTAGTGTATAAAAAAGGTGCGCTCACTTGGTCGCTCGAACCCTTGAGGGGGGAGACCTAGTTGTGGGCAATCTTTCGCCAGCGAGAGTCTTTGTCTACAATCTCGCAAACCCACACGTAGACCGGAGTTGTGTGACCTATAGCAACTATTTCGACTTCTTGTCAGAAATGCGTACTTGTTGGGCCATTTAAATTGGGACGAGTTCGTATCCTATGACAATTGGGCCAAAAGCTTCTGAAATGTGGATGGGTCGCTCTGTAGAAATTATTGCTTTATGCTTGAATTATCTCTTTATGCTTGTATTTAGGGACCATCCTCATTTGGATGTAGTTGGACTTCTTGTCATAAATGTGAACTTGTTGGGCCATTTAAACTGGGACGAGTTCGTATCCTATGACAATTGGGCCAAAAGCTTCTGAAATATCGATGGGCCGCTCAGTAGAAATTATTGCTTTATGCTGGAATTATCTCTTTATGCTTGTATTTAGGGACCATCCTCATTTGGATTCAGTTGGACTTCTTGTCATAAATGCGAACTTGTTGGGCCATTTAAACTGGGACGAGTTCGTATCCTATGACAATTTGGCCAAAAGTTTCTAAAATGCTGATGGGCCATCCTGCGATTGGGCCCCTTATCGTTTGAAGTTGTTAAGCCATGTTATCGCAAAAGTGTAAACCTGTTGGGCCTTTTCAACTGGGACAAGTTTGCACCGCGTAATAGTATATCTCACGCATCTCATGCACCTCATGCATACACGTATCATGTTAACCCTTGTGTCTAAAAGCCATCATAGATTCCCATTGGGTTAGGGAAGATGGAAGACTCACCAAGAGGCCGATAGCAAATATGAGCGAATCAGAGAATGAGATATCCCGTATGATCAGTTGGAAATCAGTCTCACCAAGGTTACTGAACAGTTGCAAGCCTTGACTACTGCTATGGCTAATCTGGCTGTGCCCCGTGCTGGGGGAAATTCTGAGAATGTGAGGAATGAGGAGCCTCCGAACAGGTCGGGGGATGACATCCCCACATTTGATGATGACATGACTGAATATGCGACAGGAAGAATGATTGGGTCTCAGGCAGAATTACAGAAGCTCCGGGATCAGGTAGAATCGGTTACCCGCAAGATGAGGGGTAAACATAAAGACTTACTAGACTATGAGGCGATAACCTTTGAAGAACAGCTGCCGGCTCACTTCAAGATGCCTGATATGGCCAAGTTCAATGGGAATGGGGATCCGAGGGTCCATCTCCGACAGTATGTTTCAGTTATGAGTTCAGTGGGCCTGTCACAACGCCAAGTTCAGAAGATGTTTGAGATGTCGCTCGAGGGGGCACCCGTAGTGTGGTACCATAGCCTTGAAAGAAAGGTTAAGGAAGATTGGAGGGAACTTTCAGACGCCTTTTTGAAACAGTATATTACAGACTTGGAGATTGACTTGTCGCTTCGTGACTTGGAGAATACCAAGCAGAAACCGGAGGAAAGTTTCAAAGATTATGTGGATCGCTGGAGGAGCCAGCTTCTGAAGATGCAGACTCGGCCTTCAGAGAAGGACCAGATCAAAATGATCATCAAGGGTACCAAGCCGTCTATTTATGGTAAACTGAGGAGGATGACTTCGATGATTGTTGATTTTCGACAGTTGAGGGAAACTGTCATGGACATTGAAGATGAAGAAGCTAAGAACAAAAATTTTTATGGCCAGAATAGAAGGACTTTTGGGGGGCCTTCTAAGACCAAGCCCGCTACTGCTGAGGTCGCTACCTTCAGGAACAGACGATTCTCCAATCTTGGTAGACCTTTGTGAAAGGTATTTGAAAAGCTGAAAATGCAAGGACTTCTAAAACCTTTGGAACCTAGGCCATTTCCGAACCCTGTGCCACCGTACCTCAACCTAAACCTATACTGTTACTTCCATCAAGAAAAAGGCCATGACACCGACAACTGTACCCGCCTTAGGCATGAGATCCAAAACCTCATTGACTCCCATAAAATACCCGATCCGGAAAGAGAACAACCCAACATAGACATGAACCCTCTACCTCTAACTACCACTCCATTCCACCACCCACCTATATGATCAACTCCGACCTACCCGAAACTTTTGTCGTCCAAGCTCTCAACCACCCAGCTTCTTACATAGGGATAGGAGATGGCAGTAGTGAAGAACCATAGGCTGAGGAAGAAGACAATGCCGCAGAAAATGAAGATGTTTTCCTGGTTTATTTGATTACAGTCCTGCATTTTTTTTTATAATAAAGACATTGATTTTGCCTACTTGTTCGAGTTTTCTCTTCAATAGTTAAAGCATTAGTCCGATGATGAAAATGTTTGCTTTAGGGTGAAACCTTAGAAAAGATAAGTGCGAGATGTGCTCTCATCCGATATTTTGAGTGGTTGATCACGGCCAAGACTCCCAGGCACTCAATTACAAGATCTTATCAGTAGAAGCCTGAGTAATCGACAAGATGACTAGTTGAAGAGATGACAGATCAGTGAATGACCGTTTGCCTAGATGTCCATCCTGGTTTACTTATGTTACGATATGTGATATGGTTGTAAATAAAGAAGAAGTCTCTGCAATGAGAAGAAAAAGAAAAAAAGACCGCCTATAACCGATAAGCGTGAAGCTACCCATGGGTGAGTATTAGGACCACCATGAGGAGAAATACTACCTTAAAAGATAGGTGTGTAAAAAAAAAGAGTTCAAAGTGAAAAGAAAGAGACAAGAGAAAAAAGAAGAAGACCATATCATTGTTTTTTTTAAAAGTATTTTACGTTGTTATTTTGTGTGTAAAAAAAATATTTCGTGTTGATTTTCTTTTATTTTTAAAAAAAAAAAAATTACATTCAAACCAATAATAAAATTTTGACTAATCAAGTGGAATTGTTGTTCAGAGATGGCAGTTTAAGAATTTTTCACTTCTGAGACGCATCTCAATGTTTCGTAACAAGTTATTTTTGTTTCATTCTTTTTGAATCATTTAAATTTGTGAATTCTCCATAATATTGATTAAATTTGATCTTCATATGCTCATTTGACAGGTATTATCAACATACACGGTAACATATGATCGTGGGTTGTAAGTGAAAATTTTATAATACTCAGTTCTCTAGTTTGTTGGAGGTAGCACCTAAAGGCAATGGAATTTGTGTTTTTAATCAAAAACAAACTAACCATGCTTTTACTTAGTAACTGGACATCTTGCCTTAGAAAATAATGATTATTTGCATAAAACGGTAGAGTTTGGTTAGTTAAAATAATGATATTAATAATAATCAAGCTTTTACTTAGTAACCGACATCGTACCTCAACAAGCAATGATTGTTCGCATAAAACGGTAGAGCTTGAGTTTGTAAAAAAATGTGAATAAGTTCGATTTCGTAGCCTCTCTAACTCGAGCAATTTAGTCTGTAGTGGTGTTTTAACACTTAGTGTCCTAAGGCCAACTGGTCTTGGAGTCACTGGCCCAAAGCTCGTTAAATGGGTTAAAGAGAAAGCTTAGGAAATCAGACACTTCTCCTTTTTGACATCAGAGATCCGAGCAATTAAGTCCGTAGGGGTGTCTTAACACCTAGTGCCCTAAAGCCAACTAGTTTGGGAGTCACTGGCCCAAAGCTCTTTACAAGGATTGAAGATGTATTATTATTTTTAAAAAAAAACTATTTTTTTTTTTATAAATAAACACCAATTGCCAAAAAAATGTGAACTCTAATATAATTTTAGGACAAAAATATTACTCTCTTTTCAACAAGACCTGTGAATATTGTGGGCGGAAAGAATTGATTGATACTTTGTTTTATGTGTGTATAGAAGAAGGGTAAAAAGTACAGAAAAATTTACTTATTTAATTATTTAGAAAGAAAGAAAATAGTTATCAACTTGGATAAGAAATTTTCTTTTAAGTTTTCGCTTAAATTACTAGGCACTAGTAATAAGATGGTTGACGGTGTGATGGACAGTAGAAAGTGTACATTTAATAAAGAGAAAATAATCATTTTTCACTTATAGTTTCATTAATTCCCTTAATTTAGCACATTTGTAAAATAATAATTAAATTTATGTTAGATATATTTTTATTGTGATTTTTATTTCGTATGTAGGTGAAATAATACTTTGAATGCATAACTAGAAAAATGGAAGTGACATTTGGATTTTGGAGGCCAAAAATTTAAAAGGGCGTTCTAATAGTGGACAATAGACATAACTTTTTACTCTAATATCGGATTGAGGCAATTTCAATTCCAGATGAAAGAAGATTCAAATATATACAACTTTGATGTTTATAATATTTTCTATTTCTGAAGTTTTCAAGGCCGAAATTGATGAAAATTCCAAAGTATGTCATATGTAATTCTTTTAAATTTTTTATTATTATTATTTAAATTTTGGTGGGTGGATGGCAACCCTCACTCATATGCGCAACAATTGCTATGCAATTGCAAATTGAAAGAGGTGCTCTACACCTCATTTCCTCGGCCCGAGTTCCATAGTTTTCTCTGAAAATTTGTGGAAATCTAGCTCTTATGTGATTTTTTTTCAAGCTTTGTTGTAATTTCTTTTTCTTTTCAGTAATAAAATTATTCATGTTTTTATTCAAATCATGAGTAGCTAATTTCATCCTGCTGGGGTAAAGGGTGAAGTTTTTAATACGAGAATATAGATTACTCTTACATATATTATAATATATGATTTGTAATCTAAAGAATAATATTTAATTTAAATCTGGATTAATTATTGACAAACTTTGTTACCGTCTATTTGACTGGTTTTATTTATTTGACATAATTGAGTACCTAACTAGACTTGTTATAGACAAATATTATCACTGCCTTTATGGCTGGTTTTATATGTTTTGGCATAATTAATTCCTGAAATAAATTAACTGTGTAATAATTACAATTTAAATATTATAAAAAGTAAGATTTCTAAATTTGAAAAATTAAAAGTTGATCCCCTAACCCCAGTATTTTATTTTACTGTTACAGTCCAATTTAAAAATTGTCAATCATTTCAAATAATTCAGTATTTTTTTTATTTTCAGTAAAATTATTATTTTATTTTACTAAATTTATTCCTTGTGGATCGACCCCGGACTTATCGGGTTATTTTATTACTTAGACACTTTTATGATTGGGAGTAAAGAATCACTTTGTGAGTGTGTCAAAAGACATGGACACGTTGAGGCCAACACATTCAAATTCTCTGATAATTAGGCTGCAAATAGCAGATGCAATGTTGTCCCGCGTCCTAATTGATGGGGGAAGAAGTTCAAACATTATCTTTTGGGGAGCATTCCAACAGATTGGATAAATTAGAACCTCATCTTGCCCACTCTGAACCATGTGTTCGCGTTCAATAATGTGAAAGACCACTAGGAACAATAACATTACCGGTATAAGCACTGAGATGATAGTACTGACCGAGTTTCTGATCATCAACATTACGTCCCCGATTAATGTGATTATGAGTAGGAAGTGAATCCATACAGTGATGGGCGTAGTATCTACCTTGCACCAAGTAATGAGGTGTCAATCCCTGAACGGGCTATATACTGTAATTATCAAGGGCGATCATTCCCACGCTAGACGATGCTACAAAATCAACTCATGAGAAGTGCACATTATATCAGAATAGGGGTGGCAATTTGGGTCAGGATTCGTTTATTCGTTCGATTCGATTCACTTTAAAGCGAATACGGGTTTGAAAAAATGGATTCGTTTAATAAATGGATCAATTCAATTCGATTCGTTTATTAAACGAATCTAATATGAATTTAAGCTCATTGATTCGTTTAGGATTCGTTTTATTATTTTTATTTACTAGTTCTTGTTATTTTTCAATTAAGATTCAAAAAATTATAGCTAATTACCATAGAAAAAGTAATATTTTCGATATTTGGTGAGATATTTTTAATAAATATATTAATTACATATTTCATATATATATATATATATTTATGAAGAATTAATTTAAATCAAGTGTGGTAAATTATTTTATTAAATAATATCATGACTAAACGAATATTCGTATTCGATTCATTTAATAAACGACTCGAATACGAATTCAGATATTAGGATTCGTTTAATAAACGAATCTAATATGAATCCATCATATTTTGATTCGATTCGTTTAGGATTCGATACAAATTTGATTCGTTGATTCGTTTTACCACCCTTATATCAGAGGGAGAGATTCAGAGGTTTGGCGAGGCCAGAGAACAAGCAGAGGCTGAAAATACAGTTACAACACTACCTATCAGCCTACCTGAAACACCTGGAGGATGAGCCACACAGACTGGAAACTACCATCGAGAATCTAGAAGAGGTGGTTCTAGATGAAGGAGAATCGGAGAAGAATGTGCTAGTAGTAGCCTTATTATCAGCCGAGGAGAAGATAATGGAGATGCTCATTAGGAACATAGATGTGTTCGTATGGATGCATAAAGATATGACAGGGGTGGACCCAGCCGAGACAACTCATTGTCTCAACATTGATCTAAAGTGCCCACAAATCAACCAGAAGCAGAAGCGATTTGTCCCTAAGAGGAACATATTAATTAGCGAAGAAGTGGACAGGCTCCTGGAGGTATGGGGCATAGAACATTGCCAATACCCTGAATGGATATCGAATATGGTCGTAGTGGCTAAAAAAATGGAAAATAGAGAGTCTGTATCAACTCCACCAACCTTAACAAGGTCTGCCCGAAGGATAGCTACCCACTGCCAAAGATAGACCAACTGGTGGACGCCACCGTATGGTATGAGAGAATGAGCTTCTTGGATGGGTACTCGAGCTATAATCAGATCCGGATGAATGAGAAAGACAAGGTACAAACTAATTTCATCACCAAGAGATTGTTCTGCTACAATGTGATGTCATTTGGATAAAAAAAATGCATGAGCCACTAATCAGAGACTGATCAACAAGATGTTCAAAGGCATGATCAGACAAACAATTGAAGCTTACATAGACAACATGGTGATGAAAAACAAGGTAGCCTCTGAACATATTCGAGATTCGAAGGAATTCTTTGTCGTATTCATGAGGTATAAAATGAATCTAAACCCCATGGGCAGTTCATAAGCCACATTATAAGTGGGAGGGGGATCGAGGCCAGCCCAAACCAACTCCAGAAAATATCAGAGATTGAGGAGCCACGAACAGTCCGTGAGGTTCAAAGCCTAAAATGAAAGATAGCAACCCTGAGTTAGTTCGTATCCAAAATGTCTGAAAACTGTAAGTTTTTCTTAAACGACATCAAACAATCAAAGACAATTGCATGAGGAGAATAGCAGAGTCAAGCCCTGAAAGAGATTAAGACATATATGAGTAAGGCCCCCACACTCGCGGCATCAGCAGAAGAGGAATAACTATATCTTATCGGCCGTGTCAAAAGTAGCAATGAGCGCGGTGTAGGTCAGAGAAGAAAATAAGAGGCAACAACCCATGTACTACACAAGTAAGATGCCGTTAGACGCATAAACTCGGTATAACAAGATCGAGAAAATAGTACTGTTAGGGTTGGTGCTCAGAGTGCCAATCCGGATCGTATTCATGTCCAATTCATGAATACAAACAATTTTTTTCCATAATATTACTTATTTATGGTAATTGTAGGCACTGCATTTTTACATAAAAGTCGGATGATGAGCCTCGTATGGAGGCACTACCCGATAAGTTGCGGAAGTCACGGGAAACGGACGTCGGAATGGAAAATACAATATAAGTACATCCTCATACTTAATTCGTTTGTTTGGTCTCGGGTTCGCTTGATGGATCTCCGTTTTAGATGTTAGCCTCGGCCTAAAATCCCTGCAACCCACACCAAGCCACACGCCCAAGCCTATAAAATCCAAGCCACACGCCCAAGGCCCACAAAATCCAATCCAAAATATTCAAATCACATTTAACACATGCCAAAATCTAAATAAATCGGATGTGATCCAGAATGAGCTCTGTTTGGGCCAAGTTAACTTGAAGTTGTGGCTGATTGCATGGCTTGGTCAAATTGGTGTATTTGGGCCATTTTGGTGGATTTGGAAGATTCCTTGGGTTCGGAGTTTGGTCCATGCATGAGACATTATGTGAAGGCTTTATTATGTCTAAAGCAATATTGGAATGGGTCTAGGACGTGCATGGGCTGCCTTGATTGATTTTGGGCTTTATTTCCGAATGGTGCATTAGTAGTGGCAGGATTTACGTAGTCTTCGTATTTTGGACGTAACTTTCTCGTCTGATTATTGATTTTGGTGATTCAAGTTGCATTGAAAAGAGAACTCGTAGATCTACAACTTTGAAGTTTTCATCAAAGTCCAGTTCGGATTCCTTCATGGTCTAAATGAGGACGCAATGTATCCCTATAAGTTTTATATTTTATATTTTTTTTAAGTTATGTGTTGTTTAAGTGTTGGGCTGAACATTAATTAAATTAAAAAGCCCATGGACGAAATTTTCAAGTATTTTATTAGGGTTTTATTATATTTTGGTAGAATTAGGGTTAGCCACCTATTTAAAGGGGCATTATTCATTGTAATGGATAATTAACCAATAATATATCTTTTTACAAAACAAATTGACTTGTGTCATCTTGAGGGAGTGGATTCTTCCTTGGTTTTACGGAACAAAAGCTTATCAACGTGTGGCAAGCGTTGTGGCGCTGTATCGCTGTTCAGGATTCTCCAAAGAAATAAAGAAAGGTTTTTAAGGGCAATGTTCCTTAAGGGTTGGACTTGATCTTGGAAGGATTTTGTTCTTACAAAATCAAGATTCGCGGTTCTTGGGGCTTAGAACACGTGGAGAGGTTTGCTTGGCTTTGTTCCAGGCAGGTTTCTATCATTTGGTATCAGGAGCTCAGGGTTCTAAGGTCAATATTTTCTCTTTCTTTATCGTTTTATAAAGTTCTAAGGTCAAGATTTTCTCTATCTTTATCGTTTTATAAAGTTTTAACATTCCTTTTTTTTTTCTCCTGTTTTTTTTTGTTTTTTGTTTTTTGTCTCTTCTCATCTCAATTTTTTTTCTTATTTCCTTTGTGTTTTTCATGTTTATGACCGATTCTTGGATGTTATTATAATGCTCTTTCATGGTAATAGCATATAGGATTCAGTTCTTAGAGTTTTTGAGTCAATTAAAGTCAATTTATCTGTAATTTTCGGATCAGTTCGGTCAGAATTTTTCAGCCGCGCACTGATTTTCAAACTGTTGTAACTTTTGATCTAGAAAGAGTTACGGGACCCATAATATATCGATTTATAAGTACTCAAGGAGACGAATTCATTAGTCATTGGCCGTACTCAATCCGCTTAAGTTTCGAGTCTCAAAATCCCTTTCAAAGTTACGAATTCTGTCCAGTTTCAGTTCAGTTTGTCTTCTTATTTTACTTTGGTTTATTTTTTTATTTTTTTTTAGTCAGTTTCTTTGTGTTTGTTTTCGTATTTTCTTGGTGATTCTTTGAGTCTTTCCTCATTATTGACGTCTTTCGAGTAAGGGTTGATTTATATAAATAATTTGATGGATAAAAAGGTATTTATCTTTCGCACGAGATGCTCTATCAATAGTAAAGTGTGTAGCATGATTATTAATAGAGGGAATCACACAAATTTAGCTAGCACTACCCTTGTGGAAAAATTGGGATTACCATTGATACCTCTTGATAGACCTTATAAGTGGATGAGTGATTTCGGAGAGTTCGAGGTTGCTAAGCAGGTTGTGGTAAATTTTGCAATTGGGAAGTATGTTGACCAAATAGTTTGTGACGTGGTTCCTATGTATCGTACGCATGTTTTATTGGGTAAGCCTTGGTATAAATTCAATAAAGTAGTTTATGATATGGATAGGAATATCTACAAATTTAGGTGTGGTGAAAAGATTATCAAGCTTGCTCCTTTAACCCTACAAGAGGTCTATGAGGACGAGTTGTACATGCAGAGGAGTGAAGAAGAGTGGGCTAAAAAGAAAAGTGTGATTGCACTTGGAATGTTAGTAGGAGAGCTTCCAGAGTTGATAGTGGAAAATACATTGGCAAAATATGAAGTAAAGCAGGGTACGAGCGTAGCCTTGAGTAATGAAATGAAACATGTTGATGTTTCAATAAATAAGAGTAAGGTGGTTGATGGTGTTGATGATAGTGATGATATTGATGTGAGCGATAACATTGGTGCTCATGATTTGGCTGTTCATGATGCCAATGAGGTGTTTGATGTTACTGTTAAGGGTGAATATCATATGGAGCAATCTAATGTTGGTTGTGAGGACATGAGTTATGATGTGCAAAAAGTACATGTGGCCGAATATGTATGGTGTTATCAGATCGTTGATAAGAATGTTGATTGTTTGAGAAAGCGACATGGGCATATTGAGTTTGTTTTAAATGAGATTTCAAATGTGAATCCATGTAGGAATCTCTTTGCTGTTGCAAGTGGATTTAAGAATGAGAGTAGCAATGGAGAGATTGAGAGTGGAAAAATATTGACAAAAAGTCATTCATTCGCTTTATTGACTTTTGCTCACCTTAACCATTTTTTTCCATGTGATTTTCTTTTATTCCAGGATTCTCGTCCTATTGATCTTGTCATTTTTATCTATGACCCGGGTTCGGATTCGAGGTCAAATCCTTTTCAAGAGAGGGAGAATGATGTGATCCAGAATGAGCTCTGTTTGTTGGGCCAAGTTAACTTGAAGTTGTGGCTGATTGCATGGCTTGGTCAAATTGGTGTATTTGGGCCATTTTGGTGGATTTGGAAGATTCCTTGGGTTCCGGAGTTTGGTCCATGCATGAGACATTATGTGAAGGCTTTATTATGTCTAAAGCAATATTGGAATGGGTCTAGGACGTGCATGGGCTGCCTTGATTGATTTTGGGCTTTATTTCCGAATGGTGCATTAGTAGTGGCGGGATTTACGCAGTCTTCGTATTTTGGACGTAACTTTCTCGTCCGATGTCTGATTTTGGTGATTCAAGTTGCATTGAAAAGAGAACTCGTAGCTCTACAACTTTGAAGTTTTCATCAAAGTCCAGTTCGGATTCCTTCATGGTCTAAATGAGGACGCAATGTATCCCTATAAGTTTTATATTTTATATTTTTTTTAAGTTATGTGTTGTTTAAGTGTTGGGCTGAACATTAATTAAATTAAAAAGCCCATGGACGAAATTTTCAAGTATTTTATTAGGGTTTTATTATATTTTGGTAGAATTAGGGTTAGCCACCTATTTAAAGGGGCATTATTCATTGTAATGGATAATTAACCAATAATATATCTTTTTACAAAACAAATTGACTTGTGTCATCTTGAGGGAGTGGATTCTTCCTTGGTTTTACGGAACAAAAGCTTATCAACGTGTGGCAAGCGTTGTGGCGCTGTATCGCTGTTCAGGATTCTCCAAAGAAATAAAGAAAGGTTTTTAAGGGCAATGTTCCTTAAGGGTTGGACTTGATCTTGGAAGGATTTTGTTCTTACAAAATCAAGATTCGCGGTTCTTGGGGCTTAGAACACGTGGAGAGGTTTGCTTGGCTTTGTTCCAGGCAGGTTTCTATCATTTGGTATCAGGAGCTCAGGGTTCCAAGGTCAAGATTTTCTCTATCTTTATCGTTTTATAAAGTTTTAACATTCCTTTTTTTTTTCTCCTGTTTTTTTTTGTTTTTTTTTTTTGTTTTTTGTTTTTTGTCTCTTCTCATCTCAATTTTTTTTCTTATTTCCTTTGTGTTTTTCATGTTTATGACCGATTCTTGGATGTTATTATAATGCTCTTTCATGGTAATAGCATATAGGATTCAGTTCTTAGAGTTTTTGAGTCAATTAAAGTCGAATTTATCTGTAATTTTCGGATCAGTTCGGTCAGAATTTTTCAGCCGCGCACTGATTTTCAAACTGTTGTAACTTTTGATCTAGAAAGAGTTACGGGACCCATAATATATCGATTTATAAGTACTCAAGGAGACGAATTCATTAGTCATTGGCCGTACTCAATCCGCTTAAGTTTCGAGTCTCAAAATCCCTTTCAAAGTTACGAATTCTGTCCAGTTTCAGTTCAGTTTGTCTTCTTATTTTACTTTGGTTTATTTTTTTATTTTTTTTTAGTCAGTTTCTTTGTGTTTGTTTTCGTATTTTCTTGGTGATTCTTTGAGTCTTTCCTCATTATTGACGTCTTTCGAGTAAGGGTTGATTTATATAAATAATTTGATGGATAAAAAGGTATTTATCTTTCGCACGAGATGCTCTATCAATAGTAAAGTGTGTAGCATGATTATTAATAGAGGGAATCACACAAATTTAGCTAGCACTACCCTTGTGGAAAAATTGGGATTACCATTGATACCTCTTGATAGACCTTATAAGTGGATGAGTGATTTCGGAGAGTTCGAGGTTGCTAAGCAGGTTGTGGTAAATTTTGCAATTGGGAAGTATGTTGACCAAATAGTTTGTGACGTGGTTCCTATGTATCGTACGCATGTTTTATTGGGTAAGCCTTGGTATAAATTCAATAAAGTAGTTTATGATATGGATAGGAATATCTACAAATTTAGGTGTGGTGAAAAGATTATCAAGCTTGCTCCTTTAACCCTACAAGAGGTCTATGAGGACGAGTTGTACATGCAGAGGAGTGAAGAAGAGTGGGCTAAAAAGAAAAGTGTGATTGCACTTGGAATGTTAGTAGGAGAGCTTCCAGAGTTGATAGTGGAAAATACATTGGCAAAATATGAAGTAAAGCAGGGTACGAGCGTAGCATTGAGTAATGAAATGAAACATGTTGATGTTTCAATAAATAAGAGTAAGGTGGTTGATGGTGTTGATGATAGTGATGATATTGATGTGAGCGATAACATTGGTGCTCATGATTTGGCTGTTCATGATGCCAATGAGGTGTTTGATGTTACTGTTAAGGGTGAATATCATATGGAGCAATCTAATGTTGGTTGTGAGGACATGAGTTATGATGTGCAAAAAGTACATGTGGCCGAATATGTATGGTGTTATCAGATCGTTGATAAGAATGTTGATTGTTTGAGAAAGCGACATGGGCATATTGAGTTTGTTTTAAATGAGATTTCAAATGTGAATACATGTAGGAATCTCTTTGCTGTTGCAAGTGGATTTAAGAATGAGAGTAGCAATGGAGAGATTGAGAGTGGAAAAATATTGACAAAAAGTCATTCATTCGCTTTATTGACTTTTGCTCACCTTAACCATTTTTTTCCATGTGATTTTCTTTTATTCCAGGATTCTCGTCCTATTGATCTTGTCATTTTTATCTATGACCCGGGTTCGGATTCGAGGTCAATCCTTTTCAAGAGAGGGAGAATGATGTGATCCAGAATGAGCTCTGTTTGTTGGGCCAAGTTAACTTGAAGTTGTGGCTGATTGCATGGCTTGGTCAAATTGGTGTATTTGGGCCATTTTGGTGGATTTGGAAGATTCCTTGGGTTCCGGAGTTTGGTCCATGCATGAGACATTATGTGAAGGCTTTATTATGTCTAAAGCAATATTGGAATGGGTCTAGGACGTGCATGGGCTGCCTTGATTGATTTTGGGCTTTATTTCCGAATGGTGCATTAGTAGTGGCGGGATTTACGCAGTCTTCGTATTTTGGACGTAACTTTCTCGTCCGATGTCTGATTTTGGTGATTCAAGTTGCATTGAAAAGAGAACTCGTAGCTCTACAACTTTGAAGTTTTCATCAAAGTCCAGTTCGGATTCCTTCATGGTCTAAATGAGGACGCAATGTATCCCTATAAGTTTTATATTTTATATTTTTTTAAGTTATGTGTTGTTTAAGTGTTGGGCTGAACATTAATTAAATTAAAAAGCCCATGGACGAAATTTTCAAGTATTTTATTAGGGTTTTATTATATTTTGGTAGAATTAGGGTTAGCCACCTATTTAAAGGGGCATTATTCATTGTAATGGATAATTAACCAATAATATATCTTTTTACAAAACAAATTGACTTGTGTCATCTTGAGGGAGTGGATTCTTCCTTGGTTTTACGGAACAAAAGCTTATCAACGTGTGGCAAGCGTTGTGGCGCTGTATCGCTGTTCAGGATTCTCCAAAGAAATAAAGAAAGGTTTTTAAGGGCAATGTTCCTTAAGGGTTGGACTTGATCTTGGAAGGATTTTGTTCTTACAAAATCAAGATTCGCGGTTCTTGGGGCTTAGAACACGTGGAGAGGTTTGCTTGGCTTTGTTCCAGGCAGGTTTCTATCATTTGGTATCAGGAGCTCAGGGTTCTAAGGTCAATATTTTCTCTTTCTTTATCGTTTTATAAAGTTCTAAGGTCAAGATTTTCTCTATCTTTATCGTTTTATAAAGTTTTAACATTCCTTTTTTTTTTCTCCTGTTTTTTTTTGTTTTTTGTTTTTTGTCTCTTCTCATCTCAATTTTTTTTCTTATTTCCTTTGTGTTTTTCATGTTTATGACCGATTCTTGGATGTTATTATAATGCTCTTTCATGGTAATAGCATATAGGATTCAGTTCTTAGAGTTTTTGAGTCAATTAAAGTCAAATTTATCTGTAATTTTCGGATCAGTTCGGTCAGAATTTTTCAGCCGCGCACTGATTTTCAAACTGTTGTAACTTTTGATCTAGAAAGAGTTACGGGACCCATAATATATCGATTTATAAGTACTCAAGGAGACGAATTCATTAGTCATTGGCCGTACTCAATCCGCTTAAGTTTCGAGTCTCAAAATCCCTTTCAAAGTTACGAATTCTGTCCAGTTTCAGTTCAGTTTGTCTTCTTATTTTACTTTGGTTTATTTTTTTATTTTTTTTTAGTCAGTTTCTTTGTGTTTGTTTTCGTATTTTCTTGGTGATTCTTTGAGTCTTTCCTCATTATTGACGTCTTTCGAGTAAGGGTTGATTTATATAAATAATTTGATGGATAAAAAGGTATTTATCTTTCGCACGAGATGCTCTATCAATAGTAAAGTGTGTAGCATGATTATTAATAGAGGGAATCACACAAATTTAGCTAGCACTACCCTTGTGGAAAAATTGGGATTACCATTGATACCTCTTGATAGACCTTATAAGTGGATGAGTGATTTCGGAGAGTTCGAGGTTGCTAAGCAGGTTGTGGTAAATTTTGCAATTGGGAAGTATGTTGACCAAATAGTTTGTGACGTGGTTCCTATGTATCGTACGCATGTTTTATTGGGTAAGCCTTGGTATAAATTCAATAAAGTAGTTTATGATATGGATAGGAATATCTACAAATTTAGGTGTGGTGAAAAGATTATCAAGCTTGCTCCTTTAACCCTACAAGAGGTCTATGAGGACGAGTTGTACATGCAGAGGAGTGAAGAAGAGTGGGCTAAAAAGAAAAGTGTGATTGCACTTGGAATGTTAGTAGGAGAGCTTCCAGAGTTGATAGAGGAAAATACATTGGCAAAATATGAAGTAAAGCAGGGTACGAGCGTAGCCTTGAGTAATGAAATGAAACATGTTGATGTTTCAATAAATAAGAGTAAGGTGGTTGATGGTGTTGATGATAGTGATGATATTGATGTGAGCGATAACATTGGTGCTCATGATTTGGCTGTTCATGATGCCAATGAGGTGTTGATGTTACTGTTAAGGGTGAATATCATATGGAGCAATCTAATGTTGGTTGTGAGGACATGAGTTATGATGTGCAAAAAGTACATGTGGCCGAATATGTATGGTGTTATCAGATCGTTGATAAGAATGTTGATTGTTTGAGAAAGCGACATGGGCATATTGAGTTTGTTTTAAATGAGATTTCAAATGTGAATCCATGTAGGAATCTCTTTGCTGTTGCAAGTGGATTTAAGAATGAGAGTAGCAATGGAGAGATTGAGAGTGGAAAAATATTGACAAAAAGTCATTCATTCGCTTTATTGACTTTTGCTCACCTTAACCATTTTTTTCCATGTGATTTTCTTTTATTCCAGGATTCTCGTCCTATTGATCTTGTCATTTTTATCTATGACCCGGGTTCGGATTCGAGGTCGAATCCTTTTCAAGAGAGGGAGAATGATGTGATCCAGAATGAGCTCTGTTTGTTGGGCCAAGTTAACTTGAAGTTGTGGCTGATTGCATGGCTTGGTCAAATTGGTGTATTTGGGCCATTTTGGTGGATTTGGAAGATTCCTTGGGTTCCGGAGTTTGGTCCATGCATGAGACATTATGTGAAGGCTTTATTATGTCTAAAGCAATATTGGAATGGGTCTAGGACGTGCATGGGCTGCCTTGATTGATTTTGGGCTTTATTTCCGAATGGTGCATTAGTAGTGGCAGGATTTACGCAGTCTTCGTATTTTGGACGTAACTTTCTCGTCCGATGTCTGATTTTGGTGATTCAAGTTGCATTGAAAAGAGAACTCGTAGCTCTACAACTTTGAAGTTTTCATCAAAGTCCAGTTCGGATTCCTTCATGGTCTAAATGAGGACGCAATGTATCCCTATAAGTTTTATATTTTATTTTTTTTTAAGTTATGTGTTGTTTAAGTGTTGGGCTGAACATTAATTAAATTAAAAAGCCCATGGAAAAATTTTCAAGTATTTTATTAGGGTTTTATTATATTTTGGTAGAATTAGGGTTAGCCACCTATTTAAAGGGGCATTATTCATTGTAATGGATAATTAACCAATAATATATCTTTTTACAAAACAAATTGACTTGTGTCATCTTGAGGGAGTGGATTCTTCCTTGGTTTTACGGAACAAAAGCTTATCAACGTGTGGCAAGCGTTGTGGCGCTGTATCGCTGTTCAGGATTCTCCAAAGAAATAAAGAAAGGTTTTTAAGGGCAATGTTCCTTAAGGGTTGGACTTGATCTTGGAAGGATTTTGTTCTTACAAAATCAAGATTCGCGGTTCTTGGGGCTTAGAACACGTGGAGAGGTTTGCTTGGCTTTGTTCCAGGCAGGTTTCTATCAAAATCACCTTCCAAATTAAAGATATTCCCCCACCAAAAAATACACAATATTCTTTCCTTAAACAAATTAATTAAATGCACCTCATAATTGCTTGATTTGTTCCTTTTTTTTAAGCCATGCACAAACAAGGAAACCTTAACTTGCACTATTATAAAAAGAGACCAAATCCAAACCCTAGGGGTCCCATTTTTTCCCTTAGACTCACGACTTCCTCTGTATTTTTTCTTCTCTCATCTTCTCTCCTCTCTGAACCTCACTCACGGCAATAATAAACTAAACCCTAAAGCTCTCTCCCCAAAACACACACTGACCGAATGAAGCATCTTCCACTGACCGAATAAAACAACAAAAATAATAACCCTTCAACCAGCCTTTCACCCTTAGACGCAAATACATAAATCAACCAGCCACTATTATCACCACACGTCCTCTTCACTCACTCACACGGCCAACTAACACAAACAAAGCAAAGAAAAACCCTAAACACTCTTCTCTCACTCAACAATGGCCACTCTCTCTGGAACCAAACAAATAGACCCTTCCATCTCTCTCAAATAAAAAATCCAAACCCAACAGAATCTCCATACTCGGAAAAACACAAACCCTAAACAACCCCATTCTCGGCCATCCCACAAAGACACACGACCTTCAAATAGACTACTGCTCTATTCTCTCTTCACGCCAAAACAAAAACCAACCGAATGAGAACAAGAAGCCACAACCGAGCAAGCCCTTGACTCACATGTAGAACACATGCCACGAAATGAACTCTTCACACGACATCTTCTCTCCTGACTCACGCACATAAACCCTAGCAAACACTCTTACCCTGATTATTATTTCATCTCTCATCTCTCTCCACACTCGGCAGTGCACTTATCTCATCAACTCACGAAGCAACAAGACCCTAGACCACAAACCACTCACCGAACAAACTCACACTCACAGCCCCGTAAACCCTAAACTGGATACCACATACTTGTCTCTCTCGCATGACAAACACACTCAGTAATAATCAACATGAACCAGCCCCTTAGCAGCCACCAAACCCAAAGCTCGCTACATAGATGGAAGATATTGTATATAAATAAAAAAAAAAAAAACAAAATCAGAAAAAAAATCAGAAAAATCAGAAAAAAATTATTCCATTGCTACAAAAAGTGTGAATTCTGATAAAACTTTAGGACAAAAATATTACTCTCTTCCCAACTGCACTTGTTACTATTGTGGGCAAAATGAGTTGATTAATATTTTGTTGGTTGTGTATATGAAGAATGGTAAAAATAATCGGAGAATTTACTTATTCGGTAATTTAGAAAGAAAGAAAACAACTCTTAAGTTGGAGTAGAAGTTTTCACCTGTTTAGTCACTAACTTCTTTATTCTCTTGTCTTTTTTCTTTTGTATGCATTAGTTTCACTATCTTTTTACTTTTATCAAACGTTTGTGGGTATCGTTGCTGTAAACCCTCACGAGACTACAACTCGTCCACCAGGGACACCTAGGGGTTTAATGGCTTGTTGCATATGCTAAATGCAACAGTGATCCCTACGAAAGTGGCTTAACTTAATTTTATTTTAAAGATATTTATGTTATTTTATTTTTTTATTTTGCTCGAGGACTAGCAAAATGTTAGGTTTGGGGGTGTGATGAGTGGTAATTATATCACTATTTCCCACTCATTTAACCTAATATTTTGTATAGTTTCTCGAGTTTTATGAACGTTTTGATGTGTTTTTATTTATTTTACAAATAAAATAATATTGGGACTCAATGGAATCAACTCGGGGCTAAAACGATGAAATCCGGAGGAAAAAAGGTCAAAAACGAAAATTTACTATACGCGTCACGAAGTGCAGTCCTAAATTATAATTTTGCACAAGTTTTGTATTTTGGCCATAAGATTTTCATCCGATATCTGATTGAGCTGATTAAAGTTTCATATTAAAGAAGACTCCAAGATCTACAACTTTGAAATTTTAAATATTTTCGAATTCTGAATTTTTTTAGACCGAAATTAACGAATAATCTAATATGTTTTGTGTAATTACTAAAGTCATTATCAAAAAATAAAAAAATGGAAAATGACAATTTACAATTGTCAAACTTCCACAAAACATGCTTGCATGTTTGTTAGAGTTTTTTGTGAAGTGTATTGTGGCATCTTTGGTGGAGTGTTTGGTGGAGGATTTTGTGAAGTGTTTGGTGGAGTGTTTGGTGGAGCAATTGGTAGAGAAATTGGTGGAAGCCTTTAGTTTTTCCTTTAAATACCAAGCCATTTCATTTGTAATTCTTATGCTTTCCTTAGGTTTTTGTAAGGAATTTAAGGATTGCATCTTGTTTGTATTTATTTTCAGTATTTAATTTATGCATTTTTATTTTCAGTAATAGTAGTAGTTTATTTTCTTTTATTTACTTTTATGTTTTATAGTTAATTTTTCGCTGGGGGAAGGGTGAAGCTTTTAATATTTTAGTTTAGATTAATCTACCTTAATTATAATATAGAAATTATAATTTAACATAAAAGATTATATCGTCTTAATGGCTTGTTTTATTTATTTGACATAATGTGACACCACCTATATGGCCAGTCTTTATGTGACAGATGATTACTGCCTATATAGCTGATTTATGGATAAATAATGATATCGCCTTTATGCTCGGTCGGACTTAATTAAAATCTGACTTAATGAGATATTACTGATATTACCAACCGCTTATATGGTTGGTTGGTAATATCACTGATAAATTTTATATTATAGTAAGGGAGATTTCTAAATTTGAAATAATAAAGGTGGATCCCCAACCCCAAAATTTTATTTTTATTCTAGGGAAGTGATGAAAAACAATATCCACACACTTAATAATTGATTTTCTTTTTATGGGTAATTCTTTAGTTTGTTTATTGAGTCTTAAGCTTAATGCTTCTTGTTAATTGGCCATTAATAAGATTGATTTGGTAAACTTAAAATGAACTTGAAGAAGGGATTTTAGGTTTCAGGCTTAGATTCAATAGCCCACGATCTTCCTTGAGGATAAATAACCCTTTAATAGATTTCGTTACATGATAGACATATACCTGTCGGGTGGGGGTAGCCACTTTTGGAACTTGAACTTAATAAATTCAGATAACTTAGTTAACATAGACATATGATTAATTGGGTTATTTGGGTATTTGCGTCTAACCATCGACAGAGGCTTTTGCATATCTTTGTGTTCCATGTTAGCAAACTGACTTATTACACATATATAAGAGAATCAATTCATCTTTAGGATAATATTGTGTGGAATCACAACCCTAGATCTTTGTGTCTTTTATTTATTTTTCTTAGTATTTTCTTTTGTTTATTTTATTTATTTTATTTAAGGAAATCCACATTCAACCAACCAAAAGCAATCATTCTCTTCTCCCTTAATTAGATACTTGTAAATAAATAGTATCAATAATTAATAACAATAGTAGGAATTAAGTCCTCATGTGATCGATATTTTTATACTACTTGAACGATATGTGCGCTTGCGTTATACGCGTGTGATTACGCCGATTATCCAGCCAGACATGCGGCATCCGGAACTATAAAAAATAAATATGTTAAGGTGCCCTCAGGTCTTACCTTTCAAGTTTCTTTCTCGGAAGTGCGTTAGGCCGTCCCCGGAAGGATCAAAGTTGGTTCGCTGTTTGCTGTTTCTGGTTTGCTGTTTCACTTGTTGTTTTACTGTTTTCTGGTTACTATTTTTTGTTGTTTTGGCTGCTATTTTTGGTTGTTTTGGCTGCTGTTTTTGGCTGTTTTGGCTGCTATTTTTGGTTGTTTTGGCTGCTATTTTTTGTTGTTTTGGCTGCTGTTTTTGGCTGCTATTTTCTTGGTTGTTTTGCGGTTTTGGACTGCTATTTTTCTAGTTGTTTTTACGGTTTTGGGCTGCTATTTTCTGGTTGTTTTGCGGTTTTGGGCTGTTGTTTTTCTGGTTGTTTTGCGGTTTTGGGTTCACGATTTTGGTGCTGTTTGCTTGTTGTTGTTTGGGCTATTTTAGTTCACGGTTTTGGTGCTTTTTATGTTTATGGTAATGATTTATTTGTTATTTTTTCCTGGTTCGGTGACTTTTTTTCTGGTTTCGGTGTTTGCTTGTTTGTTTTCTTTTTTTCTGGTTTCGATGTTGCTTGGTTTTTTTCAGTGGTGGAGGTGTTGAATGAAATTGGTTTGAGAATGGTGATGGTTGGGTTTTGGTGGTTCCAAGTTTTGGTGATCCTAGGTTTTTTTTCTTTGATGTTCATGCCCAAGCTTAGAAAAAAAAAGAGGAGAAGCCTCCAAGGGTTTTTTTTGGTTGTGCGTCTAGCCGTCCAAGGTAGCCTCCTCCCTTTGATGATTTGGTCTCTCTTTTATAATGATTTGGAGGGTCCTCTAAACAAGGAAACAAATCATGTTTATTTTGGAAATTTATTTTGGGAAAGAATCTTATAAATTTAGTGATGAAGATGATTTCAAATCTTGTTAATTGGAAAGGATGGGATTTCACATCTTGTTAAATTGGAAAGAGTTAATGCGGGAATTTGCATATGTGAATTGCATGAGATTTTGTCTATTTGGGAAGATTTAGGCGTGCATGGGCCTTGGGCCGATTTTGTGGGTTGTAGGGTAATGGGCCAGTTGCAGGTGTTTGGGGCTTGTCCGAGGCTAAGGTTTGAAACAGTGGCTGAGCGAATCCGAGGCTGGCTAGTGAGTCGGAATCCAATGAGGTGCTAATTTTGGAGGTTTTCCTTCTATACGGCATTCGTTTTTCGCAACTTCCGTAACTTTTCAGGTAGTGCCTCCATATGAGGCTCATCATCGGGCTTATGCAAAAATACAATGTCTACAGTCACCCCCACTTTGATGGGGCTTGTACAGTGCATGACAGTGACAACCCTATCAAAGTCATGCATGCATTTTTGCTTACCTGGTTCGTCGGCCATTGATAGACTTACCTGTTGTTTCGCTTCTTTTGTGAGATGCTTCGATCTCTGGGATTTCTTCCAGAACTGAGTTGAGTTGATGGCGAGGTGCTTCAACCCCTGGGCTTTATTCCCGAACCATGCTGTGTGTGAGATTTTTCGATCTCTAGGTTTTATTCTCGAACTGTGCCGAGTTGATGGCGAGGTACTTCGACCCTTGGGCTTTATTCCTGAACCATGCTGAGTGTGAGATGCTTCGATCTCTGGGCTTTATTCCCGAATTGATGAGTTGATGGCGAGGTGCTTCGACCCATGGGCTTTATTCCCGAACCATGCTGGGTGTCAGATGCTTTAATCTCTGGATTTTATTCCCGAACTGTGCTGAGTTGATGGCGATGTGCTTCAACCCCTGGGCTTTATTCTCGAACCATGCTGGGTGTAAGATGCTTTGATCTCTGGGCTTTATTCTCCAACTGTGTTGAGTTGATGGTGAGATGCTTTGACCCCTAGGCTTTATTCCCGAACCATGCTGGGTGTGATATGCTTCGACCTCTGGGCTTTATTCCCGAACTGTGCTGAGTTGATGGCGAGGTGCTTCGACCCATGGGCTTCATTCTCGAACCATCCTGGGTGTGAGATGCTTCGATCTCTGGGCTTTATTCTCGAACTGTGCTGAGTTGATGGCGGGTGCTTTGACCTCTGGGCTTCATTCTCGAACCATTCTGGGTGTGAGATGTTTTGATCTCTTGGCTTCATTCCTGAACTGTGCTGCTTTGATGGCTAGGTGCTTCGACCCCTGGGCTTCATTCCCGAACCATCCTGGGTGTGAGATGCTTCGATCTCTGGGCTTCATTCCCTAACTAAGTTGAGTTGATGGCGAGGTGCTTCGACCCCTGGGCTCCATTCCCGAACCATATTGGGAGTGAGGTGCTTCGATATCTGGGCTTCATTACCAAACTAAGTTGAGTTGATGGGGAGGTGCTTCGACCTCTGTGACTTTTCGATCCACTTGGGAGTTTTTCTATGATGATGAGGTGCTTCGACCTCTGGATTCATTCCCAAACTGTTGATAATGTGGGCCTCGACCCTGGGATTCATTCCCAAAACTGTTGATAATGTGGGTGGTGAGGCTCTCCGCCCCTTGCTTATCCTCATTCCCAAGGAGTTGCTCGTCCTCATTCCCGAGGTTGTTCTCCATTCTCGGAGTTGCTCGTCCTCGTCGCTTTTTCTTTTTCTTCAAAGCCTGCGACCATAAAATAAAAATTGTGTGTATGCGACATGTATGCATAGATGTATTCCCTAATTCGATGGGTTTTCTTTGTCCTATTGGCTTGATGTCATCCTTGGTTAGGAATTCATTGTGCTAGAGGGTTTTCCTTCACCCCATTAAGGATCCTCTTGGCCTTTGGTGCCTTTTTGCCTATGAAAAGTCTTTGGTCACCCTTTTAGCCTGCTTACAGTTTCCCTCTGCCTATTCTCCTCTGATGATTGCTCAATTCTCTTTGGTCTCAAGGCTCATGTCCTGTTATGTCCATTGTTCACAGGGTGGTAGACTGGTCATCCCCAGACCTGGCTCAACTTTCTGCTCTCCGCTACCTGCACCAGGACAAAATGGATTACGCCTTTTTGAAAGCGGCTTCATCCTTTTGGGACACTGAAAATCATGTCTTCCGATTCCCAGATTTTGAAATCTGCCCTCTCCCCGAGGAGTTTGCTGCCCTTCTCGGATACTGAAAATCATGTTTTCCGATTCTCAAATCTTTCCTTTACTGTCCTTAGGATGCGGAGAAGATATTGCCTTGTGCTTCGTCCATTGAGTTGCAGGTCCTTTCTATCTTTTGCCTAAGTTTTCCTTTTGGATTTTAAACTTAGCGGATTGCTCTATCTTACCTGAGTCGCCTTTTCAGGTTTTCAACTCAGCGAGCTAAAATTTTTTTTTTCTTTTTTTAGATCCGTCCTCATTTTCGAGGCTCTTCGTACGTCCGTTTTTCCGAGGTTGCTCTCCATTCTCGGAGTTCCTCTCCATTCTTGGAGTTTTCTGTCCTCATTCCCGAGGTTCCTCTCCTAGATCTCCTTACCTTGGTCCAACATCTAAGAAACAAAAGACATGATTTGTAATCACTTGACTCTAATCTTTCCCGGTTAGCTGGAATTTATGCAATCTATGAACATCTTGAACATTTGTTTCAATAAAAGCATTTGCATTACTTCTTAGTACATATGTAGGAAATAAACTACATTACAATGGGTACCTCTGTCGCTAATTGTTCCTCACAGATTTTACAATTAGCCATTTTTCTTGCTCACTCATGCTCTTATATTTTGCTTGGGCTGTCCTTTGCGGATTTTCAACCCCACGAGCCTTTTTCTTCTTTTTCTTTTTTTTTTCTCCTTTTTATTTTTTATTTTTATGCAAAGTATTGTTTCAGCCTGTCCACATTGATGGGCTTGGTGAACTCGTTCCCTTCCAAATCTGGCAGTCTCACTGCCCCATTCCCCATCACCTTTTTGACTAGGTAGGGTCCTTCCCAATTGTGCCTGAACTTTCCCCTTGGGTCCATTATCAGTGGCTATGACTACTTGAGCACTAGATCACCCTCTCTAATCTTGGTGGGGCGCACCTTCTTTTTGAACGCCCTGGCCAACCTTTTCTGGTATAGCCGCATATGGTACAAGGCTTTTATCCTTTTCTCATTCAGTAATGTTAGCTATTCGAACCTCTACGAGGCCCATTCCTGCTCAGGAAATTCTGCCACTACTAGTACTCACATTGACTGTATCTCTATTCCCACTGGTAAAACTACATGTACCATCATCTCCCTCAGCGTTTCGGGTGCTATGGCCAAATACAACACCAAGGGTTTGCCCGGCCTTAGGGGTATCAAGGCGGGCGGTTTAACCAAGTATTCGTTGATTTTGTCAAAGTCTTCTTGACATTGCCCATTCCACTCCACATGCTGGTCATTCCTCAATAGCTTGAAGATGGGCTCACATACCAATGTTAGCTTAGCAATTTATCGATTGATATACTGGATTTTCCCAAGAAAAGCTCTAACTTCCCTTTTTTATCTTTTTTTTTAGCTGGTGATTCTTCATTCTTCTCCCTTATTTTTTCGGCCCAATTTGGTCTCATTCTTCAGAGCTTCTGTTTTACTGGCCTCATGTTCGGATGAGTTGGTATCATGTGCTGGGCAATCCCCATGTCTACTTCTGGCATGTCTTAATAGGACCAGGCGAATACTTTTGCATATTTTATTAATATTCTCTCTAATTCTTTCCGTTCATCAGAGGTAACCTCACTTGCAATTGAAATTTCCTTAGGGATTTCACATGTACCAAGATTAAATATATTTGTCTTTGTTGAGTTAATGTCAAATATGCTCATGTCATGCATGTTATGATGCAGACTAATAGGAAGAGACTCGAACAAGTAAGCAAAATCAATATATTTATGATTAATAAATGCAAGATTACAATTAAATAAGTCAAAAAAATAAACATCTTCCTAATTTGCAGTCTTGTCTTCTTCCTTTCTTCGAGCGTCAGATTCTCCAACTGATGTAGTTCTTCTTCTCATTTATCTTCCTCTTTTGCAACTTCCTCTGTCTGTGGTTCTTTCCATATCGCATCCTTGAAGATCTCGAATCCCGGTACTATGATCCCATTGACTTCTACGGGTTTAGGCTCTTCTTTTAGCACTTCTTTGCCTTTCTCTGTTACATAATTGTAAAAATGTCCACTGCGAGTCATCAATTTTCCTCCACTTCGTCACTGCTCGAGAAGTTTTCCTAGAAATCTCTCCCATGTTCTGTTTCATCTTCACTACTGCTATCTCATATCCTAATGTAAAAAGCTTGGTGGCTGAGGGTTTAGAGGACAAAGCTTTCGGACAGGCCAGAGTTGATCATGTAGGTGGGTGGTGGAATAGAGTGGTAGTTGGGTTGTTCTTTTTCTGGGTCGGATATCTTATGGGTGTCAATGAGGTTTTGTATCTCATGCCTGAGGCGGGTGTAGTTATCGGTTTCATGGTCTTTTTGCTGATAGAAGTGACAGTATAGGTTTAGGTCGAGGTGGTGCGGCGTAGGGTTTGGAAGTGGTTTGGGTTCTAAGGGTTTTAGGAGTCAACATAATGCGTGTATGCATGAGATGCATGTGGTTATTGATGGCTTTTAAGACAATGGTCAGCAAGATGCGTGTATGCATGCGATGTATGAGATGCATGAGATGCATAAGATGCATGTGGTTATTGATGGCTTTTAAGACAATGGGTCAGTATGATGCGTGGATGTATGCGATGCATGAGATGCATGTGGTTATTGATGGCTTTTACGACAAAGGGTCAGCATGATGTGTGGACGCATGCGATGCATAAGATGCATGTGGTTATCAAAATAGCATATATCCTTCCGACCTTATCCCTCCCACACTCGTGGTAAGTCCATTTCTGCCCTATACTACAGGAGTGAACCTTGGCTACCTCAGTCATTTTTCATCAGTAAAAGACAAAGACCGCCCATTTACAAGATTAACTAAACCTATTATGGGGATCATGCCATTGTCTACAAATGATGAATTGGGCCCTCGGTAATCACGGTTGTGGCGAGGATGGACTTGGAGATATCCAAAAGTATACAAATACGCCATAACAAGGCGTACCCTTCTTAGATGAAAGCCAGTGTGGATATCAGACTCATGCATCTGGCATATTCGGATCATGTTTGGACCTTCTAATCCCATCAAGGTTTTCATACAAGTTGGCCTGTTATCATTTTAAAGCGTTCAATCAGATTATCGTGAGGTGCAAACTCGTCCCAGTTTAAAAGGCCCAACAAGTTTACACTTTTTCGATAAGGTGGCTAAATAATTTCAAATGAAATGGGGCCCAAACACAAGGTGGCCCATCATCATTTTGAAAACTTTTGGCCCAATAATCATAAAATACAAACTCGTCCCAATTTAAGTGGCCCAATAAGTTCGTATTCTACGACGAGAAGTCCAAATGGATCCAAATGATAATGGTCCCAAACACAAGAATATGGGTAGCTTCTATAGGACATATAACTCTAGTTCGTATGTGGGCTTACAAGGGTATGGATAAAGGCTCTCATCGGTGAAGGGTTGCCCACAACTAGGTCTCCCCAGTTAAGGGTTTGAGCGATCAAGTGAGCGCGCCTTTTTTATACCCTATGGTACGTGCCAACGAGTGATTGTTATCATCACATAACGATCCACCGCCTTGAATGAAAGCGACTTCACGATACATGACGCCATCGGGGTAAGAAGGGTATGCAAAATATATGAGACTTGGGTAACCAAAGCCATAGCCACTAACACTACAAGGCATTGTTTCAGGGACGATTCTATATCCCCAGTGGAGTCGATATTTGTAGGAGCGAAGTGGGGTTTACCGCTATGCCTATGATGCTCGGCAACCACGACACTGTTGGGCTCGCAGACCGTAGAGTACGAAGTAGCTCACATGGGACTAAACCGGAGAATAAAGGAGTCGCTACCCAGTGTGAACTAGGAAAAGATTTAAGGCCGCACTCACCCCTCGCAAGGGAAGACCTCAAACCATTGAATTCGGAATAGTCTCTCACTTATGCCAGTATAATGGACGGGTTCACACAATGGTAAAGCCAAGTCTAATGCAGTTCATGCAAGATAATTCAAATAAACACAAATTTGCACACCCATAAAAATTAATAGAAATAATAAAAGCATATTACATTAAGAAGTACGAGATGCGATAACGAAAATCAATCAAAAGTGGGAAAAGCATCAATAAATAAATGGCAAACAAAAAGGGGTTAGTCATGCATATATGGATATTTCCCAAGTGGCACGTATAGTTGTATCCCAAGTACAGACCGCACTACCATCCATTCGGATTCAGCTACGAAATTTACGTCTGGGTTTCCATCCAATATACCGCAAGGGATAATAACACACATAAACATTAATGCAATGTAAATAAAAAATAGGCATGGAATAATATAATAATGCATATGCGGATAATCACCAACATGAACAAATAAAATAAAGGTGAAATAATAAAATAACAATAAATAGACAAAAAAATAATCAAAATAAATACGAAATAATAAAAATAACGATGAAAGTGAATAAATAAATAACAAGATAAATAACGAAATGCCGGAGAAAGAAAAGATGTGACCAAAAATTTGGTTGTCTTTAATGTAGGACTTCGCATACCCGGCTGGACGTATTTCACGTCCAGCCAGACATGCGGCTTCCGGAACTATAAAAAATAAATGTGTTAAAGTGCCATCAGGTCTTACCTTTCAAGTTGCTTTCTCATAAGTGCGTTAGGCCGTCGCTGGAAGGATCGAAACTGGTTCGCTGTTTGTTGTTTCTGGTTCGCTGTTTCACTCGCTGTTTTCCTATTTTTTATTTGCTGTTTTCTGGTTGCTGTTTTTTTGTTATTTTGGATGCTGTTTTTTTGTTATTTTGGCTGCTATTTTTGGTTGTTTTGGTTACTGTTTTGGTTGTTTTGGCTGCTATTTTTGGTTTTTTTGGCTGCTGTTTTCTTGGTTGTTTTTACGATTTTGGGCTGCTATTTTTCTAGTTGTTTTACGTTTTGGGCTGCTATTTTTCTGGTTGTTTTTACGGTTTTGGGCTGCTATTTTTCTGGTTGTTTTATGGTTTTGGGTTCACGGTATTGGTACTGTTTGCTGGTTGTTGTTTGGGCTGTTTTGGTTCACGATTTTGGTGCTTTTTGGGTTTCTGGTCACGGTTTCTTTGTTTTTTTCCTGGTTCGGTGACTTTTTTTTTTCTGGTTTCGGTGTTTGCTTGTTTGTTTTTGGTTTTGGTGTTGCTTGGTTTTTTTTAGGTGGCGGAGGTTTTGAATGAATGTGATTTGCTGAATGGTGATGGTTGGGTTTTGGTGGTTCCAAGTTTTGGTGATCATAGGTTTTTTCTTTGATGTTCACTCCCAAGCTTAGAAAAAAAAAAAAAAACCCTCCAAGGGTTTTTTTGGTTGTGCGTCTAGTTGTCCAGGTAGCCTCCTCCCTTTGATGATTTGGTCTCTCTTTTATAATGATTTGGAGGGTTCTCTAAACAATGAAACAAATCATGTTTATTTTGGAAATTTATTTTGGGAAAGAATCTTATAAATTTGGTGATGGGGATGATTTCAGATCTTGTTAATTGGAAAGGATGAGATTTCACATCTTGTTAAATTGGAAAGAGTTGATGAGGGAATTTGCACATGTGAATTGCATTGAATTTTGTCTATTTGGGAAGATTTAGGCGTGCATGGGAGGTTAAATGGGCCTTGGGCCGATTGTGTGGGTTACAGGGTAATGGGCCAGTTGTAGTGTTTGGGGCTTGTTCGAGGCTAAGGTTTGAAACAGCGGCTGAGCGAATCCAAGGTTGGCTAGTGAGTCCGAATTCAATGAGGTGCTAGTTTTGGAGGTTTTCTTTCCATCCGGCATTCATTTTTCACAACTTCCGTAACTTTTCAGATAGTGCCTCCATACGAGGCTCATCATCGGGCTTATGCAAAAATGCAGTGTCTACACTCAATATGTTATAGCGGACTTACTAGTTGTTGCCTACATTTAGAGTGAAAGATCAGCTTTTGAGGACCATGCGTATGTGATACAAATTTAGATGTGTATATGATACCGTGGATTGCACTAGAGCAAAAGGGAGAAATTGTTAGGGTTGGTGCTCAGAGTGCCAATTCGGATCATATTCATGTCCGATTCATGAATACAGACAATTCATTTTTCCATAATATTACTTATTTATGGTAATACTTCTTGCTTTTATATACATATTCGATCTAATTACGATTAGATTGAAACTAAATAGAATTTAGTAATATATATATATTAGACAGACCCGATAATATATAATATAGTGTGCAGTTATAAAGTAGTTTAAGTATATTATCAAATAAAGTTCTTGGTCAAGATTTATTAACACGGGTCGGTTAGTAAAATCCACTAAGACCAGTACACATAGTATATCAAGACTTAGTCCGATGGTTTATCCCAATGAACCATGAGTTTGAGGAGACTCGTATAGACGTGTAGGTGTTTATAGTGGATAAACACTGAACAACTCATCGAAGATTTCCTAAGAAATGGTACACCAACGTCAATCAGAATCTTCTCGGGTCAAGTCAACATAATGGTCTTTTGACTTAAGATACCACTTTGGATGTATGAGGTATCTTCCACACTTTGATGGCAGTCACGTCACCGATCTATTTAGATAAGATCTCCGCCTGTTCATTGGGTGTGGACTGATTCTCTGGATATTTAGTGCGTATCAAGATATGATCCGTCAGGTCTGTGTACCGAGCATAGGTATTCAATGTGCAATTAGCAATCTGTTAAATCCATGGGCTCGTGGTACACTATAGAAGTAAGTTCTAAGTGTTATTAAGAGATTGCTAAGATAATCATCGACGGGATTATACCTATAGAGATTTGACATTTTTATCTATATCTCTGGGATAATCAGGATACATGTGACGGAGGGATTATATGTATGCGATGACCTAGACCTGTATGATTCAGCGAGTTTATCCATGGTCGTCATAATTTATGGGTGGGTAGATTATGGACACAAAATTGGATTTCGTGATGGATATGCCTGAATCTAGAGAGTCTCACTAATGAAACTTACTCGTAGAGCATTAGGGCAACTTTTATAAATACTACTGATTATTTATAAGTCGTTTAACGGTTAAACGATAATACATGCATTTGGGATCTTTCGGCCATTTATTAAATATCAAATTGTGATATTTGACATTTATAATTAATATATGTATTGTGATTATTTAATGTAAATATAATACATATATTTAAGATATTTGTATTTAATTATTTCATTATTCAAATGTTGAATAATTAAATTAATTAAATGATAAATATCTTTTACTTTATTAAAGTAAGATAAATGACACTTTTTCATTGGATTAAATGGCCAATTCTGATTTGATTAAAGGGTTTAATTTAATTGGCACATTTGTATATTTCATTTAATGGTTAAATGATATATATCTACAATTTTCCAATTTTAATTAATTAAAACAAAATAGAAAAAATTCATGGCTATTATTTTTCCTACATTTTCGACCACTTATTGGAAATTATATAAGCCTTATTTTTTCATTTTTTTTAATTATCCAAGAACCCTAAAATCAAAATACAAAGAGAGTTAGAGAGAAAAGAGAAAGAAAGAAACGAAAGCTTGGAAAACTAAGGATTTTTGTAAGTTTTTTCTTACTTTCTTCTTCTTGAAAAATATTTCTATGATTCTAGGCTTCAATATGTGTAGCTTAGTTTTTTCTCTACTCTTTGATGGTTGTATTTTGATGGTTGGGAACTTGTTTTGAAAGATGGAAGCATGTATAAACATTAGAATGCATGAAATTAGTTTATATGTATTCTTTTAACCATTTGATGGTGAAGTTGCCATTCTAGAGTTACTTAGCCACTCA